>CAEGAE010072141.1:0-11419 GCA_903067095.1 Girardinus metallicus
ATTCCATAGCCTCTCAATATCCTTTACCTCCCATCTTTTACTTTTCCCCTCCAATTTCCTTTTTTTTTTTTTTTTTTTTTTTTTTTTTTTTTTTTTTTTTTTTTTAGTCAGTTAGAATGGGACTTGCTGGTGAGTTTTAAATTGTGTTGTTGTTTGAATCTTTGGGTCAAAAGTAGAAAAACTTTTGGATCAGTCCAACCAAACATTAGTTCAGCTTCTTCACCAAAGCTTTATTATGCTTTGCAAGGAAAATAATTTGTAGCGCACCACTTCATACTGTGATGCAGAGTATTAATAACCACAGACTGTTAACAAAAGTACATTTTTAAGACGTAAAGAAAACTAAAGTTTTTTTTTGTTTGTTTTTTTGGTTTAATGACTTTTCTAAGAGATTTTAAATTACGTTTGGTTCATAACAGAGCAGAACAGCCTTAAAAAAAATGATGAGCTGCTCTTTTAAAATCTACTTTAAGCAAAACATAAACAAAGATTGCAGAACTTCATCTCGTGCACATGCAAACCACTGACAGAAAGCATTGGGTGAGATTTATGTCCTTTAGATGAATTTCTGTGCTTTGTTTGGACCGGACTGATGGAGAGCTGAACAGTGAAATATTGCTTGGTTCTGAATAAACATGAGCAGTCTCTCACTGGGTCAGGCTGTGGCTATAAAAACGGTTCAGACAAATTAACGTCATGTCAACCGGGGTTGAAATGACATTATTTACCCAACCAATAGCCAGTATTAAGAAAATAAACCTTCTTATGATATTTTCTGTCCTAAGTGTTCATTCATCCTCACACCTTTGGTAAAAACAAATGACTCGGGTCTTATATTTTCCCTATTGTTTCCCTTTAACCTCTGAAAACTTAAAATAAACAATGTTTTTATTATTATTATTAATTTCCTCCCAACCTTCTGCAACCTTCAGTACCAACATTTCCCTCGCCCCGTTTTTTTTTTTTTTTTTTGTCAAAGCAACATGAAACAAACCAGAGAGCAAGCAATTTTATTGTTCAGTGGTATCTTTAATTGTGATGATAAAGGATTATGTAGATTTCCGTAAGCCTCCCTGACAAGACATATTTCAAAGTGAATAGGCCACAGAACAGGAATATGTGTCAGCGGTGGAGGCTTAGCGGAACGTCTCCTCAATAATAGGGTAATCCTGGAGTCTAGGGATCCCTCATTTAGCCTCTCAGCCGACGGATGATGTGCACTGGTCTCCAGTTAGAGCTCATGGTGTCTTACAAGACAAAGAAAAAGACTTAGACTGTGTCTAAATGTCATAAAGACATTGCTTTTATCTTAATTACTCTGTCCACTATTAAAGAGTAATAACGCTAAAAGCGGCCAAAAGCCGCCTTTTGATGTGCACAAAAACTTATAAGTGATCCACACAATGCATTGTTGAACCCAGATGTGTGAAAATCACCTCTTGTTATTTTCTCACTGTCTGTTATTAGATCAGATCGGACGTTTCAGGCTTAGAAGTGCCAAAATGTATTTCTCTTGGCGAACTGTCAGAATAATTAGTTTGGTTTTATTGACTTGCTTTATGGTCAGAAGTTTGCACACACTAAGATTAGATGCCTTGAAGCAAAGTGTGAATGATCATGGAAGATGAAGTGAATCTAATGACCGGTGTCAGACTTGGAGGAAATAGATAAGCGCAAAGTACCAACTGTGAAGTACGGGGGAGGCGGCATCATGCTGTGTTGGTGTTTTGCTGCCGGAGGAATTGGTGAACTTTACAAAGTTGATAGTTTTGTGTCTGTATAGGCTGAGCTGTAGATGTAGGTCAAACATTTGCACCTAGAATTGGACTTTGGTCCTATCCTGCTCTGTCATTTTAAACATAAATATAGTAAAATGTTGATGGGATATAAGTTTTTTTTTAATTATTATTTCGATCAATGTATATACAGGTTGTTTTTAAAAGCAATAAGCAAAACATTCTTCAGAGTTATTGTAGATGGCTGTGGAAGGCTCTCCTGTAGCAGTCTGCACTACTGCGGATTTCAGGAAGTCTCTGACTGAAGACACTCTATTTTTGTAACTGGCACCAAAGGCACACTCTAAGTAAAAACTTAAAAAAAAAAAACAGCACTGTTTTTCTAAGGTTAACATCCAGATCACATTTAGTCTCCATCACAGAGACTAAATGTTTTCAGTGACGTTGGACCAATGAGGTTGATCTAATTCCTGATTATCACTAAAGGCTCCAACATAATTGTTAAATAAACATAAAATGATTTTTTTTTTTCTATTTACAGTTCGGGAAGTTTGAAGGTACATAATTGTGCCAACTGATTTTTTTCCAAAAGAAATATCTTTAGCGGAACTAAAATGTGCACTTTGTTTCCAAATTTTGGCCTAACAAGCTTCTGTTTTTTTGTTTTACATATTTAGATGTTGCATGTTTGAAAAATGTTGGAAATTTGAAGATTTTCCAGAAGTCCATGAATTCAGCTGGCCACCTGATCGCTGCCTGACTGTGGTGTTCCCGTCAGTGTCTGGGCTCGGACGGACAAATGGAAGAAGTTTCGCCTGTTTTTGTTTCCCCGTGATGAAGGCGATGAATCAGGGTGGAAAAATAAAGAATGAAAAGAAGTGTGTGATTTGCAGATAAAGCAGGCATAAACAAAAGATGAAGACTAATTACTGCTGGGGGGGTCAGCGTTTCAAACGCAGACTTAAAGGCCCGGGTGTTGGCGGAAATCTATAGCAGTCACACTTATTTAATAAGCTGAATGGACAATTTAACAGTGGATCTGCAGAGAAAGGGGACATGGAAACTTGTGAAGAATTGATGATCGTCTCTTTGAGGGAAAGTGAGATAAAATTGACCATGAAATCTGGAGCTCGGAGTTAAATGGACTGGAAGAAGAGGAGGGGTAAAAGGTGCGAGGCATGATCACAAAGACGCCTGTGTCTTTGTGAAAATGCCAAGGTTAATTTGCGGCGCAGTTAAAAGGAATATTCAAATGGTTTTGGTCAAAGGGAAGCAAAAAAGAGCTGAGCTGGATGGAGCGATTTCTGCACAGTTTGGCATTTCCCCTCCACCGCTCGTCTCAAAGCGGGTTTCTGTGTTCTCTCTTGTGTCGTGAAAAGATCGGGTTGTGCAAGCAATTTATAAAGTCTTATATCTTATAACTTCAGTGTTGTATTTCTGCTCAGATAGACAATGTCACGGTAGAAGGAATCTCATTTGAACTCCAGGCTTTTCTACTAATGTAGCTTTAAGGATGTCCTTAGTTTTTTACAGACTGTTTCTCTAGAAGTTCTAGGATAACATCTAAAGGTCGTGACACTCCCATGAGTCATGACCTTTGTTTCAGTAAAGGTCATGACTCATGGGAGAGTTCAAACATAAAAGCCACTTCTGACCAGATTTACTCTTGTTTGTCTTTTAGGGCAACAAATAAAATCTTCTTAAAATGAAAAAAATAAATAAAAAATTCTGAAGCATAACTCAAATAATTTCTTATTTATGATCCATGTTTCTACATTCATCTGAATTTCATAATGTATAGAACCACAAACATCCACAGGAACTTTGACTGAAATCCACATTTATCTGCCTCTTTCCCATTCATTACTAGAGCAAAGGCTGCAGAACAGAGACGGACCTGTCATTCATGTCGCTGAGCTTAGACTTAAAAAAATTATCTAACCCAAAAAATGAAAACAATATGCCTGTCTTATTAATATTACAATTGTGCAAAACATTTTTTTATGTTTTAGATCTACAATAAGACACATATCCATTTTCTGCAAAGAAGCTATAAGCTAGCTATCTACGTAGCTATTTAGCTATCTGTCAAGCTATGTGTAGGTTTACATACAGCTCTGGAAAACCTGGAGAGACCACTTAAAATGATCAGTTTCTGTGATTTTTTATAGGTTCATGTTTGAATAAAATGAACATTGTTCTTTCAAAGCAAAATTCAAATTCAAAGGAAAAATTAAGTATGTATTAGCAGAAAATGAGAAATGGTCAAAATAATGGAAAAAAGATGCCGTGCTTTCAGATTTCAAATAATGCAAAGAAAACAAGTTCATATTCATATAGAAACAACAATATTAATATTTTAACTCAGAAGGAGTTCAGAAATCAATATCTGGTGGAATAACCAGGAGGTTTTCACAGGGGTTCATTGCAGTGGGCTCTTCATTTTTTCCAGAGATGTATGTGCTGCTATGTAGTTACTACCTGTCCATAACATACCTACCATGTAGTCCAACCCCTGGATGGACAATAGCCATGTCTGTCTGACAGATGTATCACTGTTTTTAGATTGTGAACCACATTTTTACCACTTGTTTCTAACCCTTTCATTCGACGTTTCTCCTGCAATATCAATGCGACAACATAATTCAAGTCACTTGAAATTTGACTGAGACATTTTACCAATCAAAGCGGAAAGCTTTGCCTTTGGTTTGTCAAGGTTGCAAGAAGTTTTGAAAACTGTGCCTTGTATTATTTTTCTTCAAAGAAAAATCCAGAAATTTTATTGGTAAAAGAAATCTTTGGCATGCTTTCAAACAAAGCACTCCTTTCTAACTGAGCCCTTTGCAGTGAATCGGTTTATTTGCTAACTCCATCGGGTCTTTCTCTCCCATCAGCGCATCGGTGCATTCACTCTGAGGTGTAATGGCTCTTGCCTGCACAATGATAGCATCCTTTACTTCACAAAACTTTTCCGAGAGAATTTGTGAAAACTGAAATTTGTTGAATACCTTCAGATAATGAAATAAATTGAGTGTTTTTGTGTGTTAATGGCATCGTGATGACCTTACCAGCTGCCTTCAGCATGTAGAGGGTGGTGGTGGTGGAGGACGGTTTCTGTCTTGTCCCATTTTCATTTGCATGACTCAGAACAAAAACTCTTTTGTTCTTGGCTCTTTTTTCAAAATCTTTCACATCCAGCTGTTAACATTCTTTGACTCTGTGTCAGCCAGTGCCTTTTTTTTTTTTAAATGATTTAACCGTTTTATGAAATCTGTCCAGAGTCTACATTGAGTTAATCTGCACTAAACCGGATTCAGCAGGATGCGGATCCCTGGGACAGAACCAGTCTTGTTGCTCTATTCACACACATTTCTTTAACAGATGAAAATAGTTACACATCAACTTTAAAGTTTTGAAGCCTTGTTTTTGTAAAACTTGAAAGAAGTAGGTTCTTCATTTGCTGTTGTTACACCAGACATTTCAGACATCTGGCCTGAACATGCATTTCTCTTTGCAGCTTTCCCCTTTAGTTTTGGATGCTGTACAGCTGGAAGGATTTTTGCTCTTTCTTTTTGTTTTTACTTTTGGACATCTATGAGGCAAAACCGTGGCAGCAAGGTATTGTTTTTACAACCGGGAGCAGCTGATGAGCATTTCAATTGTTCAAGTAACACCTGAACGAACTACGACCCTGAACAAGCTACGACCCTGGACGAACTACGACCCTGAACGAACTACGACCCTGAACAAGCTACGACCCTGGACGAACTACGACCCTGGACGAACTACGACCCTGAACGAACTACGACCCTGGACGAACTACGACCCTGGACGAACTACGACCCTGAACGAACTACGACCCTGAACGAACTACGACCCTGAACGAACTACGACCCTGATCTCAAAGGAGTTGAGTAAGAGGCTTCATGGAGAGAGGGGAGGAGGAAGTTCAAACCTCGTCTGCTGATCATAATTGGCAAGGATCCCCTACTCCAACATCTCTTTGCAATGCTTTCTAGCTGTACGGACGGCAAAAAGCGGCAAAAGCAAATGAGCTGGAATAGCAGGGCTTGCCAACAGCTGATGGCTTCATCCAGGACATGCTACTGTGGAATGTTATCTCTACTGTTAACGTGTCATGCCAGTCATAAGACTGTTATGGAGTCATAGGCCTCTCCCTTTCATTTGTTGCAACACCAGCTGTGTTCCCATTGACCATGTCATTGTCCAATTTCACATTTCTAAAATAAAATCCACTTAATGGAAACATGGCAATTTCCAAAACACTAATTCTTTTGCTAAAAAGTTTTGGAGCTAGAATGGTTCTTCAGTCGTATTGAATTTGGTTTATTTCTGAAAACTACAATGGAAATACTGTTTCCCCATCACACAAGTCACATGATCAAAGGCCGAAAGAAGACAGGAAGCAGTTGGAGGATCAGGGCACAACATGTTTTTTAGTGCCTTCCCAGACTAATTCACATGTGATTTTAATTTCCTGTTTAACAAAAACCCTGCAACTGTGAAACTGTGACAAAGTTTTAAGCACATTTAGTAATGGAAACTCGAACTGACCGCAGCTTCCGCAGCTTCCAGCCCACAACTCTTTGAAAATACTTGGATGAATTGATTTACGACGTTTCCTTTCTCTACGGCAAAAAGTTTTTCTTTAATTCAATTGAATTGCACTGAACATTTGAAATAACTTAAAGTTACTTTACCTAGCCTTAACCCGTAAGCAGCAGCTTCCTATGGCACTCAGAGGAACATCGGTTGTTCTGATGAATCTAAACACTCATTAAGGTTTCACTTCAAATCTGTCACTTCCTAGAGCCTAGAAAGGCCCTGCCTGCACTGAGGTCCTTTTATACATCACAGTAGAGAACAAAGAAGGCCAAAACTTTACACTATTCGATTAGATTCACCAAAACCAATTGTGCTACGTTAGCGTGAAGACGACACAGAGGCACTGACGAGGGGGTCTTTGTGGTAGACGGAGTTTCTCCCCCCCATACCATGAAATTTGTATACTTGGCCACTAAGAAAACAATTCTCGCTGGTGCGTTGAGCAGCCTTTTTGCCTCCCCCCCCGTTCTCGCACAGAAGAGTGTCGCCGGGTGAGTGAGGGAGTGTGAAGCCTCTTTAATTGCCTTCGGTCACCCACAACGTCGAACCGGAGAGCCACGCGGCTTAGCGAGGGGAACCGGGCAGAGGGGGCCTGATAGATACTTTATCGCTCAAGTTAACGGTTAATGAATTCCCAAAGTGAAATCTGTCACTTCAAAAATAAAGAGGGAGGCAAATTAAAGGGAGATAGAGAGAGAAAAAGGGGAGAAGGGGTTGGTGGGGGGGAAGAGAAAGGGACTGGAGAGGGTGACACAGTTTTAGAATGCCCTATCTTCTGGCCATCCCCGTTTTTCAATGGAATAAAGAAAACTCAGCCTCTTTCTTCTCCTCTTTTCTTCTCCCATCTTTTTTTTACTTTCTCTCCCTCCCATCCAGCTATCTCTCGCGCCGCTTTTCTCTGCAAAAAGAAAATGGGGGGGGGGAGAAAGAAAGAAATTCTCATGAATGATTTATATGTGTCTTGTTATCAGCGACGATTTCTATAGACCCCGACGCATTCACCAAGACATTTGTGGCGTAATTGTTAATTTTAATGCCATAATGGCTTCAGATGGGAGCTCTGATTAGACATTTATTACACAATTAAATGAAACATACTCAAGAATCACAAAAGCCTCCCGTAATTATTTCAGGCCATTAATAAAATGGCCATTAAATTATATTGGACACAAAAGAGAAGTGAAATAGATTTCCATTAGAGCAATAGAGGCAGAGGTGGGGGGGAATGAGGGGGGTAATAGATCCTGGCTGAATTCGCTCTGAAATTAATTGTTGCCCAGCCTATTTCCACACACAGTGGAATAAATGAATGAGAAAAGAGAGGAAGAGAAGAACGAGTTGGTGGCCAAGAGGGTGAAGGGAGGGGGTTACATTAAGAGCCTCTGATAAAAACCTTTTGTTTGACACTCGACAATGGACCCTCAACTCGAGAGAGAGCGAGGGAGAGAAAAAGAGAGAGAGAGAGAGAGAGAGAGAAGAGTTGGACCAATTTCAATCTCCGTCCACCCCTGCAGAGTTTCAGCTCGAGGCTATAACCCTCTTTTCAAGTTTTGTTTGCTTGTGAATAAACGGCTATCGCACATCTCACAGGAGAATGCACAAAAACCCGAGAGAGAGAGAGAAAGACTTTTACTCAGCAGGAAGGTGAGGAGAACGGAAGCAGGTGGTTGGAACTTGGAGGAAAGTTAAAAAAAACAAAAACAAACAAACAAACAAACGCATCCTGTAACTCTGAATCAATTAAAAGCTTCCAGGATGAAATGTCAGGGAAGATAATAAAATGTGTGATGTGGTTTAAATGAAATGTGAAGAAGAAGAGGAAGAAGATGAGGAGGAGGAGGAGGAGGAGGATGAGGATGAGGGGGAAAAGAAAGAACACTGGAACACATTTATTTTCAGATTAGGACAGTTAAGACACATCAAAGCCGGATGTACGGTAAAGACTTCCTGAAGCCGTCTCCAGCGTCTCCGAGCAGAACCGCCACCCTCATGAGACACTCAGTCAAAAAAAACTGATCATTTGATTGAAATTAATCAGTCGCTGCTACAGATTAGTGAAATTGTATTTTATTTTCCTTCTCTCTTCTTCATTCTAACTCATGGAGTGTCTTCTCTTCATTACAGCCCATTTGTGTGGCTCAGTCTGAACCCACTTGACGTTTTGGCTGCTGTCTTTCATAACTCACGTTGTTAGGGTTTGTAAATACGACTGACAGGAAGTGGACCAAACGGTAACCACACCGTGAGCTGAGCTATGCAGCCTCAAAGAAAAATTGCTTCTTTTTTTTCGCATTCAATTTTGGATTTTAAAGGGGCAGTATTATGTTTTTTACAGGCACATAGAATCATTTTATAGCACAACCAAGTGCTTGCTTAAGTTGTCATAAAAATGCTGTATATATCACGACTTAAAATAAATTTTACTTAATTCATTTAATTGGGCCTCTGTCTCTTTAAAAACTCCTGCTCTTTCTGAAACTCCGCCTTCAGGAAGTCATCACAACATGGCTCCTCTTTAACCTTTAGCAACATTTTTACCAGCAAAGTAGCTCCTATAATGAGATGCAGATGCAGTTTGCTAATTGCTGTTGGATAGTCTGAAGGAGTCAAGGGGGAGGGGCTGCTCTGTGAGGCGGAAGCTTGAAAACTGCAGCTCAGAGGAGGAGCTGCGCATTGAAGGCGGAGCTAAGTCCACCCAGGCTTTTTGCACAACTGAATGGTTGCCATGGGAGATTAAAGGATTTCTCAAATATGCATTAAGGAATCAAGGCAACACTCCAGGTATGTTTTTGATGATGGGATAACATTATAGCATGATATAAAGCTGTAAAAGAAAAAAGACGTTGATTTTACATAGTACTGCTCCTTTAAATAACTTACTTTTATATCGTGGGCTGATAATAACTTACCTGATCAATCACCAGCTGGCAGCAGTGATGTAGGGCTCCATGTAATGAGACAGATTTCACTTCGATAAGAAATGATGACTAATAACTTTGTTTCACCCCTACTAACTTGTGGAGAAAACATATTAGCTGCTCATAATCTCTCTGTACAACCCCGCTTTGTAAAAAAAAAAAATACAACAACATTGAAGAGAAATAAGAATTCTGTTTCAGATCAGCAGCAAACCTGCTTCATGGTGACGGTGAGCCAATTCCAGCACGAAAACCGTCATTCTGAGGTCATGTCACATTTATTTAGGATGAATAAAAAGCTCCCAGGAAGCGATGTTACGTCCGGGAACTCTGTCACGTTAAGCAGCTCCTGTTTACAACCTTCTAACTCAAGCGTTGGTGATAACACTTCTGACACGTTTACATGGACTCATTACAGCCGGGAGACGCATCTCATCAGCGGATGTAATTTGTCTGTAGAGCTGCGTGGCCAGGCTCTGTTGGTCCTCCTTAATTACAGGGAAAAGTTTTTATGCGGACCTTTTATGAAGGACAATGTTTTTAATAATTGGACTGAATTGGTTCCTGGAGCGTGGAAGCTCAGATTTAATGAAGATTAAATTATTTTTGTATTGATTTCCCCATAAAAGAGCCTCAAAGACGGTCTTAAACATCCTCACACCAATATTAACAGTAATATTGGAATAAACCACGCTTGTTTTATTTTTATTAGCAAATTTCTACTCAGGCCTGCAACTGAGAATCTGCCAGATGAGGTGCTTTAAAAAAATATATGTATAGTCCTCAAACTTTTTTTTTTACACTATTCCACACATCACTGTATTACAATGGGATTTATTAGACACACCCACACAAAAAGAGTACATAGTTGGGAGGGTGAATAAGAAAAATAGATGGTTTTCAAGTTTTTACAAATGTGAAAGGTGTGCCATGTTTGTGTTGTTATGCCTCCTTTATGCAGATGTAATACAGGAAAAGTAAAAGTCTTTCCTTTTACCTCGATAAAGATCGAGGCGTTCGATAAACCTATTAAAGCTACTAAAACATGACCAACCAGACTGATAGAGAAGAAAATTAAATGAATCCGCTTTTTTTATGGAGGAGTTTTTATGCTCCTCCAAACTGAAACAAACTTCCAGAAAACTGCAAAGCTGCTGAAACACTGAGTTCATTTAAATCAAGTGTAAAATCCTGGCTGATTAAGAGTTGACTTTGATTCATTATAACTGGAACATCGATCAGTACGTTTGATGTGTATTTACTTGATGATTTTGATGATGGCATTCGAGAGAATATAATGTTTCTTGCTCATTTCATAACTAATAACTGATGTTTTTGTGGTGTAAAGCACTTTGATCTGCCTTGTTGTTGAAATGTGACACAAATGAACTCGACTTCATCAGAGAAGCAGGGAGATCCATGGTAACTGGATGAGCAGCAGATATCCAGGCTCAGGTGATGTTGCAACATTTAAAACCTTTTCCAGGAGAGCGGAGAGTAAAAGGCTTTGTTTAAGGACAGAGGCGAGAAGTCGGGTTTACAGTTTCCTTCAAAACACGACGCAGCAGAAGAGACCAAAACTCAGCTGTGTTGTTCCACGCAGAACAGTATGTACGACGTCCTCTAAGCAAGACATATTGGTGGCAGCAGAATGCTGTGGGCTTTTCTTCATCCTGGAGGCAGACTTTATCAAAAACATTCCTGGAGTGTTGCTTTGATTGTTTCATGCATGCAGAATACCTGGGTGGAGCTAGCTCCGCCTTCAAGGACATAGGTGCAGTTTCCAAGTTCCCAAACTTCTGCCTCACAGTGCAGAACTCTCCTGCAACTCCCCCACTCAGCTCCTTCAGACTAGCCAGCAGCAATTAGCAAACACCTGGTGGAACTGCTCATTATAGGAGCTACTGCTCAGAGCAACACTGTAAAAAATGTTCTTAAAGGGTTAATAGAGAAGCGGTGTTGTTGTGACTTCCTCAAGGTGGAGTTTCAGGAAGCTCTGGAGTTTTTAAAGAGACAGAGGCCCAATTTCAAGGTGTTCAACTACAAAGCCCAATTTATTTTGTTGTATTTGAGATATACATATATATATATATATATATGTACATACATATATATATATATATATATATGTATATATAT
>CAEGAE010072143.1:0-17263 GCA_903067095.1 Girardinus metallicus
ACAGAGGAGCCTCTTAAGGAAGAAGTTACAGGTCTGTGACAGCCAGAAATCTTGCTTGTTTGTCGGTGACCAAATACCTTATTTTCCACCCTTATTTTCAAATAAATTCTTTAAAATTCAGACGATGTGATTTTCAGATTTTTTTTTTCTCCTTTTGTCTCTCATAGTTGAGGTCTACCTATGATGTCAATTACAGGCCTCTGTCATCTTTTTATGTGGGAGAACTTGCACAATTGGTGACTGACTAAATACTTTTTTCCCCCACTGTAACACTAAAGTAGTACACATACCCACAAATCATTCAGCCCTTCCCAGAGAAACACTCAATTCAACCGCAGTCCTCATTTTAAAGTGACACCATACTATTTCTTTCAAATAGCTAGTTCTCCAGGGGGGAAATATTTGACCGGTAACACAGCTCCCAAACCTCTACTAAAGCTCTTCTCTGCATTTGAGTTAAATTTAGACAGGAGGAAGAGAGACAAGTGGTATGGTGGCTGCGGAGGTGGATCTAGGGTCGAGGGGGTTGTCAAGAGGCAAAGAGGCACATGAAAGAGGAAGAGGAGTCTTATCTGTCAAGAGATGGAGCAGGAAATAGCGGTCTGAGGAATAATTTGCAGTGGTGGTGGAGACCAGAGAGAGAAAAGCAATCACAACTTAAAAGGGCTGGTGTGAAGAGGGGCTATTTACTAGAGAATGAGACTGAAAGCGCTTTCGTTTTCCTTGTCTTTCATTTTGCTCCCCCACCACTCCCCTCACCGCGTCGAATCAGGCTGTTAGGAGGGAGAAAGTTTGTGTCGAGGGCTGTCACCGCTTTACTTATGTGTTCATCCATTAAAGACCCTCACTTATACAAAACAAATACAGGATGTCAACAGTTTTCTCAAATGACTTTTTTTTTTTTTTTTTTAATTTTGGCTATTCTGTCTAAAGCTTAAGTGGCTTCTTAAACTGCTGGCTTCAATAATACGTCAACAGATACATTTTAAAAAGCCGATAACATTTACAGAAGACACTATAATTTGGTTGTCTGTGAAATGAAAACGTAGCTGTTTTCTTTTTATTTTGTCAATTTTTACCTGAAAAACTTTGACAGGATTTAGAAATGGACCTAAAACGACCTATGAATCTCATCGCTGTCGTCATATCCTTTGTTTTAGGGGAAGATCGTTTTAAGGATCCACTGAGCTGGGAGATGGTGGGAAAAAATCTCCTTGCCATGTCCATTCAAGGAGCTGTGATGTTCATCACCACCATTCTCATCCAGTACAAGTTCTTCTGCAAACCGAGGTGAGTCTTAGAAACTTTTTAATGGCATTTCTCTTTAACTAGGTACAGTAATAGCATTAAGATGTGGAAATTTAACAGCCTAGAGAAATTTCTTATTTAACCAGCATTTTGATGATGTTACATTACACAGTTGTATAAAGTGACTCAATTCTTGCGTGGGTTAGGGTTAGCACTAGCATTTTAAAAACAAACTTAGTTTACAATTGGCCAGCTTTTAACAATCAGTTGCAAATGGGGTATTTAGGACAGAACACACAGACTACTCAGCAAATTTCATTTCAAGTAAACTGCTTTAATTACCACTAGCGACCAGTCCAACCCTTTTGTTCAGTGACCACTGGAGATGGACATCAGCCCCCCGGTTACCCTGCCCACATAAACAGAAATAAATAATGGATGCTTTATTTATCAGAGCTTTGAAGTAAGTTTGGTTGTTTTCCACTTGAGTAGCTCAAACGTAGCTACTTAACTGAAAAAGGTAGCACGGTGACACAATGTTCAGTGTCATTGTGGCAACACTGAACATTGTTATGGTGTAAGGACAAGAGTTTGCTACTTTAAAACAAAGGCACAATATTTTGTCATCAAATGTAAGAAATGTCTGCTGTGTTTGTGCCAAACAGTAGCAATTTTATTCACAACTTTATGCCTCAGCAGACATCAGTGACTGATGACAAAGCCACTTATCTTGTCCCACTGGGATTAATTTTTGCTTTAAAATAAAGATCTGATGGGACAGTGGAAAAGATTATTGTTATGTGCAAGTTGTCCAATAAGGAGTTTTCCTATCACTGAAGCTAGTCAAGCCTAAAATATTATCTGAATGCAAACATGTGGCAAGCACAGACGTCTCCAATGATAACATCAGCGTCCGTAGTTCACATTTCTGAAAAAGTATTCTTTTCAAAGAAGCTTCATGAATCATGAATGATCAGGTTTTCCTGAAACGCTCGAAAGCTGAATAGAAATATTAGCACTGTTATATTAGGTTGTTCAGCACCAAATTGATGATTCAATAAAGAAAACATTAATTTACTGAATAGTAAATTATAAGTAATAATTTACTATTCAGTAAATTAATGCATCTAAAAGGGGTTTTGGATGGAAAATGTTGCATATTTTATGTAATTTTTGATTGAAATGTGATTAATTGTATTAAATAAATTACAAACCCTTCCATTAAATTGATTACAAATTTTGGTCCCATGTAAGTGTTTTGCACATTTGTTCCACATGCACCTCACAAACAACAAATCTTTGCTATCCAAATAGCAACATGTTTATTCACTCTGTGACTGCATTTGGGTTTGTGGGTGTGAGTTTTGTCAAATTAATGTTTCCATGGAAACTAACCCTCTGCAGCTCATGAAAATTGCAGGAATTGTTTTCATAGGGTTTGAACTTTGACTAAGCTAATTTATTAGGTTTATTTTAATATTAATAAGCAGAGATAATCGCAGCCCTTGACTTTTTGTCCAATCAGGCTTATATCACCAAAGCAGTCGGCTACAGAGGAGGAGGATGTTGATGTTGCCCGGGAACGCAAGAGAGTGTATGAAGGCAGAGCTCAGAACGACCTGTTGAGGATCAGTGACCTCACAAAGGTATTCGACCTTGATTTCAAATACATTTTTTAGTCTGTGTTATTCAGTCTTTTTCTATGATAAATCATCCCTCAGGCTGTTTTGCACAACAAGGCACAATCACACAATTTTAATACACTTTGGCATAGTCCTTTTTCAATGTGCAAGCCACAGGATTCTAATTAGTGAAAGAACATACTGCCTTCAGATGATCCCCAGCTGCCTATCTTTTCTTGAAATGTGACAGTTTTGTGAATGTGTGCGGTAACATTTCATCGTGAATGCCATAAAAAACATATTTTTTGAGTCCTTGGTTTTTTCTTTCCAATCAAACATCAGCAAGGTACTTTGTGTTTGCCCTTGAGCATCCTCATTCAATTAATTTTTTTTAATCTTACATCAAAAACCATATGTATGTTACATTTTTGAGATGCATTTCGCACAGAGCAACCTTCTCATTTATCTTCACCTCTGGTAAAGATGTGTGAAATGGTTTAAATTAAATTTGTCTTTTATAGCAGTAGCAAGAAAATGATATATATATGTATATATATATTTGAAAAATACAGTCTTAAGAAATAACTTCTCCTTTCTGAGAAGTTCATCTCAGAAAGGAGATGAACTTCCCCTCACTAGCAAGGACTGACATCTTCAGGTTGCCATGTCTCCAAAAGCACAATCTGTGTGAAAACTTTCATACATCTTTAGTAGTTGTGTCAATAATCATGGATAGTGCTATACAGTATGTGACTGACTTTTCTTAACATGTCTAATATATTCTGTACAGTTCACGTAAAAAAAATTAAACACATTTATTAGAAGTTGTAATTAGAGGTGGCTGTAGCAGTGTGTTGCACACCCTTAACCTAATACCTTGTTGAAGTGGTTTTTTTAGGTTAGTTTCAGCATCTAGTCTTCTCATTTACACACACTTCTCACCAATGAGTTAACCTGATGAACGTAACATAACATTACGTTCTTCAGGTTAGAAATCCCCAGAGATTAATTGGCATCCTACAGGTAAAGCCTTGGTTATCTGAGAGGTTGCAGTGATTCAAAAGCAATTCATTCTTCAAATGTGTAGCTCTGGAATAGGACACCAAAACATCTCCTGATTTATAAATAAATCATTGACAAAGAAAGCAGTCACCAATAGTTGAAATAAATATAAGCCTGCAGTGGCATTACAAAAACTGGACATTTCTCCAAAAGAAATGAAAATACAAGACTGAGATTGATACTGTAGGTCATAATTTCTTGAAGAACCTAAGAGGTGCTCCATCCCTCCAGTTGATTATCTAGTTTAGTAATTATGGTTTTAGCCAACAGCTGTTTGGAATATATATTGCTGGTGCTAGAATACCATTTTATGTCTGTGAAACTGTCTTATTAGCTGTTCCTATTAAATCTAAATACATAGATGATTTAATAACCATCTACTTGTTCGAGGCACTTCCTGCGTCCACTCTTTACATAGTTCTTACAGACTAGTGTCCATTTCTTCAATAACGGTAGAAGCAGAGCAATGTATTGTGAAGCAGTGAGGTTGTGGTTTTGACGTGCCAATAACTGTTTCAAGGTTGTGTCTTGAGTCAGCACAACTATGGTTTGTCCTTTTTTAAGTTTTTCAACTTTTTATTATGGTGATATGATTCATATGTAAGAAGTATTACTTAAAAACATGTCAGAAAACTAGACTGTCAATGAGCAAAAAAGCAGTCAAAGTCCAAGGATGACAGAGGGGGATGGCATAAGACTGGTTTTGTTTTGGTGTTGGTACTCTGGCCTTTAGTTCATCACAGTGCTTGTGCGTCTCTGAGGCTGCAGGATTAATGTTTGCTCCACTGGCAGCTGTTCCCTCCCTGCGGGCCGCGTGGCAGCAGGAAGTGTCACAACGGCAGCCTCCATTGTACTTCTGACACCAACAGTTGGCTAATCTAAGAACCTTTTCCTCCTTGCCACCTTTCCTTACTTCTCTGCTCCCTTGGTCTCCTCAGTCTCACCGTACTTAATCTTTCGCTTATTGCACACTCGCACAGTTGGCGCCGCGCTCTCAGGGATAATTACTGAACAAGTGCTGGCTGAAACAGTTGGAGAGGTAATGTATTACAAATCATCTCTCAAGGTGAAAAAAAAAATGAGAAGCTTGTATAGTTGTTCCTCTTCAGGCAGGATTTATGTAACTTTTTGGAGAATAATGCCTTATCGGTACAACAGATGACTTCACAAAACTTCTGTTTCTGATGAGGTGCGGGTAGCCTTCTCCAATTACCGTTTGTGTCTGAAATGACACACTTTCCGTCACTGTAGAAAAACAGCAGTTCGTTGGCAGAAGGCATCAGGATTCTTCATGCAGTGCCCTCATTGACTCCCACAACAGCTGTGGCCCATCCATTTGAGAGGGGGGGGGTTATATAACAAATTGATCAATGAGCACACGGCTTCGGTGGCCACACACCACGGGCTACACCCTGTCATAAATCCAAGCATGCCTCTGAAGCGATCGACAGCACATCAGTCATGTGTCGGATTCCTGAATCACCCTCCTTCCTTCCATCTCCTTTTCCTGCTCCTCCAAACATCAGAGCTTTTCCCCCATCTGCTAGCTTCAACTTAGCATTAGCACCTCGACTGTCATCGGTTAAGTCTCTAATGGAAGCGTGTCGGTCTGAGAGCCCGTTATTGGGATGCCGCTGTCAATTGAGCGTTCCAGACGCTCATTAAGTTGACAGGGAAGTTTTCGGAAGACCTGTGACAGATGTTTGAGTTTAGAAGATGAGCAGATGAGTGGCACCTTGGCGTGCTACAGCTCAGCTAATGCGATAATGTTTGCCCTTGGACTTTTAGTGGCACAAATCAGACGAGCTGACAAGAGTTCTTTATTAAATAATCACAGAAATGTTACCTCTGTTTCTCCCTGGTGTTTACAAAGATGGGGAAGTAGGTATTTGCTATCCAGCTGAATTTATTAAATTTTTTTTACATTTATCACTTAAAAATAAAACATTTATTTCTGGAAATGACTGTACTTTTTAAAGAATTTTCTCTGCATAAGATAAGAAAGATAAAAGATGAGTATTGAGAAATAATTTAACTTCCAACCATCTGTCTGTATTTTCATCCATCTAAATGACTTGATGAAGTCATTTTTTGTTATGAAGAAACAAATTTCTGTTTTTTCTTTCTTTTTTTTTTTTTTTTTTGAAGAAAATAAAACATTTGAAAGAGAAACCCACGGAGAGCTGTTGACAAGAGTTTCACTTACAATTTGACAGAAGGGAAAATATTGTCAAGCCAAGACATGACATGTTAGCAGCTCCTAACAAAGATGTCTGAATACTGGATTTAAGTATAAAGGTGCTTCAAAATAGAAGTAATTTAACTATATGCACATCTTTTGTTTGTTTTTTGGTGTAAAAGTCACATTTACTGTGTTTGAGTTTCCAAACTCTGCTTGCTAATTTACCAAATCCTAACTGAGTTTTCTTCTGGATTTTTGGTTGACATTTCATCTCTCCACCTTAAATGAAAAAAAAACAAAAAAAAACG
Source organism: Girardinus metallicus (assembly GCA_903067095.1). Taxonomy (NCBI): domain Eukaryota; kingdom Metazoa; phylum Chordata; class Actinopteri; order Cyprinodontiformes; family Poeciliidae; genus Girardinus; species Girardinus metallicus. The sequence goes on from CAEGAE010072143.1 coordinate 6,423, forward strand.
AGCTGATTCACAAAGGAATCATTCTTCATAGCTCTGAAGGACACAGTCTTTGTTGTGGATTTCAATTCTTTTTAATGTTATATCACTATCAGCAACTGTAACTAAGACTCTCTCATCTAACCACCTGCAGCAAAACGAAACTTTGGATTGAGTATAAAAGAATTTTCTTGGAAAACTGTGTCATGCACTAATTATACTATTATGTTGAATACAATTCAGCAATTCTAATTCCAAGTCAATGTTACTGCAATTCATTGGCCATACTGTTCTTGTTGTTGTTGTGTTTTTTAAGTAGATATACTCTGATTAGGCACATTAATATGAAGCAGCTTAATGAGGCTGGTCTCTAGCCGTGGATGTTTTTGTGTGAAGTCTTTCACATGACCTGAAAAATCCCAGCCATCTTTCATTCGGACTACAAAGAGTCAGAATGAAATAGTTGCGTTCAAAATGTTTTAAAGGTAAATGAGAGAAAAGCGATGGATTCATAATTAGGCAGGTTTAACAAAGCTGTACTTTGTGTAAGATGACTCATTAATATTCACTCATGACTGTGACCACAATGTGCCTTTGGCAACTTAGGGATTCTGCTTCAGATTCTTTGAGCATTCTAACAAAAAAGGAGCACTTCACATGCCCTGCCCTGATTGACTTTAAAAGAGAAGCATCTTGATAACTATGATGCAGATCCATGGTGGTGTCTTAATGTCTGAGTAGTCAGTAATTTACACCCTGGAGGCATTTTGGCTCAGTCTTTTCTACAGAATTGTTATAATTCAGTCACATTGGAGGATTTCCAGCATGACTGACCTCTTTTTTAAAAGGTTTGTCATTTAAATTTGACTCAAGTCTGGGGTTTTGACTAGACCACTTCAAGATCTTTACTTGCTATCAGGTGATTTTAGTAAATTCTAATCCCGAAGGGTGAAATGCAACATGATTGAATATGAAATCTAGAAATCACAGGATTTATTTGAAAATTTGCATGTAAACTTGTGCTGCCAACTTAAAAAAAAAGCTTTTTAAATCACTTACTTTATTCATTTTCATACATGCTGGTTATAACAGTTCCTCTGTTTTAGGGTATGTTGTTTTGTTTTTTTTTATTTATTTTGCTCAGTTTGGTTTCCAGTCTGTTGCGCTGAGAACTCTAGATGTGTTTGAAGAAAGTACCCATTAATAAAATACTTCCAGCTTGTGAGTGTTGAAGGTTATTGAGGCTGATAAAGTGCTCCTCAAAGTCGAGGCAGATTACCTTCACAGGCTCCGTCACTGCAAACACTAATTTAAAAAAAAAAAAAAATCAAATAAAAATTCTATTTTTCCGTTCTGCACAAGTTTTTCAAATGTATTTGGAAAGCCTTTCCCCCTCTGGCTTCTTCATAGTTTTCCAAATGATCCATTGTATTTAAAATGTGTTTCCTTGACTTTCACAATCTCTCTTTTCCTTTGTCTGCTACCCGCTTCCTCCCCCTCCCCTTTGTTCTTGCTGCTGCTATGGTCTGTCGCGCTGTACTCTCTCATGCCATCCACTGTTCTGTCTCCCTCGCAGTCTGCTCCCCACCGTCCGCCGCCTCCCGCCTTTACTCTGGCTGGTTGGTTGATTCATTGTATTGTCTGTTCGCTGCAGGTATACCCTGGGAAGAGCACCCCTGCTGTGGACCAGCTATGCGTGGGCGTGCCTGCTGCAGAGGTGAGCCAGATGCTGCTGAATTACACAAGCAACTTTTCAACAGTAAAGTTTGTGTGGAATTTGTCAACCAGGAGGACTTTTTTTGCACAGTGAAAAGCAGAAGTTTACATACATAGGAAAAATGGACACGTATATTTTTTTTTCTCACTCCCTCCATCTAAATCAGACCAAACGTATCTTGTTGTATATTAGTTAGAATTACCTCAATAATGAAAGAAAGACTGTCTGAGATTTATTTGTTTATTTATTATTGTCTTAAAAATTGGGAGTTTACATGCCTTCTGTATTTGGGATTATTGCCTTTAAACTGTTTTATGTTTTCAATCAACCAAGTTTATTTGCATAGCACTTTTCAGCAATAAGGCAGCTTAAAACTTTGGATTTTCCTCCACGATCTTCTCACTGGGGTTGGACTTTATTTGAATTAGAACAATTCTAATTCCTCATTTCGATTCCAGGTCTTAATGATTCTTGATTTTTAGACACTGTCTCAAAAAAGTTCACAGGGTTTAAATGAGCTGGATGACCAGCTCTCTGGATAAAATAGTTTCAACTTCTGAATTCATTTTAATTCTGAGCTTTTTATTTTTTATGAACATTACCATGATTTTTTTCTCTACTACTTCTAACTAGTTTATAAATATCACGTGTATGTACTTTAATATAAATGTTTAGAATCTTCTTTATATGGGTGCGCTTTCGCAAGTGCGCCTCATATTTTAAAGCTGATGAAAACACACTTACAGCAGGATTCGCACTAACCGAATATTTTCCATCTTTTATGTTTTGTTTTGTTTTTTTTTTAAACTGTGACGGCCATCCGTCATTTTGACAGATTACACACCTGACCACTTGGTGCAGACATGTGGACATTTTCAACTTTACACATAGAGAACATCACGGATGTAACTAAATCAATCAATCAAAAAACGTCCCACGTGGGTGTCATCTCTGACCAAGACACTGAAACACTGAAGCCAATGCATCTTTCTATCCATGAGCTGACAGCGCATTGAAGACTCGTGGAGGCTTTGTTGTGCGTCCGCAGCTGAACCACTGCTGCGGGATTCTCCTCTCGCTCACAAGAGCGTTTGTGGGATCAGGAAAAACTCCTCATTCAGAGAGTCCGGGTGACGTCTGATCACTTTAATTGGAGAATCGTTCCCTGATATCACTGCACAAAAACATCTGCTTGATGTCATCACAAGCAACTTGTATGCAGAAAATCAAACAAACCAACCCAGGCTAGGAGCTGGTGAAGTATAAAATCATAAATAGTGAACAGAGTGAGTCTGTTCGGCGCTATGCTGGCAAAGGAGCATTGATGCGGCGCCTTAGATACAGACATTTCTATAATAGAAAAATGACATTAATGCAGAGGTTTTTCAATATATTGGTCTTTTTCCCTTCTTTGCACAACTTTTTCTTGCTGCCAATGTTGCAGTGAACCAACTAGTCAGTTCTTTTCTTAAATGTAGCCAAACTCTTTATTCCTGCTGCACACTGTCCGTGTGTGGCTCAGCACAAACTTCCATCTGATTCTTATTCGTTGAAATGTAACAAATTCTTTCGTTGGCAGACTGGAAATCAAAACTACAAACTGAAATTTAAAAATTAAACAACGTAACTACGTATGTGTAACGTCAACATATTTTTTACTAATTTCTTTATCTTAAAAAAACATTGCGATTGTATGATCAAGCCTCGCTGGGCAAAAATACAGGTGATATAAACGATTTAAAGGCCAAAATCAATGTGATATTGGTTGAGTAATTGACCACAGCTTCTCTTTTTTGAAATCAATAGATTTTGTCTCATTCTTTCCTACAACCGGGTCCATAAAAATGTTCTCTAAACTCAGCTTAATGAAGACAGCAAAGCAATTCATCTCCATTACTTATGGCATTATAGTACTGTTTAGTATAAGTGTTCAAAAATAAACACAAAGACTACACAGTAGCAAGCAGCGAAGGCGTGTGGATCGAATTTAATATCGCAACCTTGTAAATTACAACTGGATAACAAATTTGATTAAATGCAATCATTTCATAGCATGTGATACGTTACACACGGCTTAAAAGCTGCTCTACACACACATATAAACACAGTGTGAAAAGCTGACAGTCATTGGGGCTCAGAGGGCTTCCCCGCCGGTACCCATCGTCGCTGCCGCTGTTTACTCGGAGCCCAGTGTAAATGCCAGAGGAATATTGGGATTCGTGGGGCTCTGCTGATCACACGCCACACTTCCATGCATTATTTACATCAAGCTTAGCCCTGCTCAACTCGTTCATTGGGCGCAGGTCACAAACAAGCAGGGATCATTGGAAGACAGGAATCAAATATTTATGCCAAAGCCAGAATACCTAAGACCGAGGGGGGAGGGGTCACATGACCACAAATAGAGGGGTCTGCAGGAACAACTTCCTTTCATGCCAAAGCCGTAGAATCAGTAGCGTCGGGAGAAAAAAAATAAAGACAGAGGAGGGCATTTGTTTGTTGCAGTGTGAAGAGGCACGTAGAGACTCAGGGAATAGCCAGACTCTCACAGTGTTTGTTGATTTACTGCCTGTTTTGTTTGTGCACACAATACGTCAATTTGTTATTTTGTAAATCACCTAAGTACTCTCGCAGACACTGTAGCATCCAGCTTCAATTATCTGCCTCGGAAAGACGTTCACACTCTCCGTATATTCGCCTCATTGTATTTGCTAATGATCACAGAGTATTACGAATGCAATCAAGAATGTTGCCCTGTTAGTTCTCCGACGAGACTTGCACTGTTTTCCTAACGGACGACCCCTCTGCTCCAGTGTTTCGGCTTGCTGGGGATCAACGGCGCTGGGAAAACCACGACATTCAAGATGCTGACGGGAGACATCCCAGTCTCCAGCGGTGAGGCCTTTCTAAACGGATACAGGTGAGGCTCTGTGTCCCACTAGTGCACAGAGTAACTTATCTCAATTAGCCACCCAAGATAGCTGCTCAGGTGGGGATCGAGCACTAGCTTTTTTTTTTTTTTCTTCCCGTCTCTCACTATCTTTTTTTTTTTTTTTTTTTTTAAGTCTGCAACTTTTATATTTTGCTTTTTCTACCTTCAGTGTGTTCTGTTGTCAGGGGCTCCTGGAAATGTCTGGGACAGTATGTTATTTGATTGAATTTATTTTCTTGTTTGAAAAGCATGGCAAAATAAAAGCAGAGTAGTAGACAATGTTTGTATCTCAAGACTATAGTAACTGTTTCATCCATCCATCCATTTCTTCTTCCCCTTCTTCCTTCTTTCTTTCCTGTCTTTCCATTTTTGCTATGTCTCTTCTGTCCTTCAATTGTTCTTTCTTTCAGTCTGCCTTTCAGTTGCTTCAAGCTTTACTTCAACACTTTGGTTATTCCTTTCATCCTTGTCTCCTGTGCTTGCTATTTCATTCTTTGTTTTTTTTCCCTTTCTTCATCCCTTCCATCTCGCCTACCTTTCCTCTTTCCTATCCTCTCTTCATTTTGTCCTTCCTTCTTCTGTCCTTTGTTCCCCCTACTTTCTCTTTCTTTTGCTCTCTCTACCAGCATATTTTTCTTCAAAATCCCATTTTAAAGCTTGCCGCTGTTGTGTTATAAGTTTTCTATGAACTTTTGTACACAGTGAGGCAGGACAAAAATCTCTGGAAGCCTGAGTACGGGAATGTGTGGGAATTTGATATATATTTCTGCTTTGTCTCCTCACCAACATATTCGGAACGCTGTGATCTTTATTGCAAATATATCATTCCTTTCGACCTGTACCTGCTTCATTTTTTTTTTTTTTTTTTTTGTTGCATGTGTGTACAAAATCAACCACAAAGAATGGTTGTACATGTAATATGAAAAAATAAAACACCTTGACAACAGCAAAACAAGAACCCAGAACGCTTTGCGAGAAAGTAGGCTTGCCGTCTCTTATTTTTAGGAACAAACAGCTCTGTTCCTTCGCCTTCTTCGGCGAGCATCTCCAAGCCCGGCTGAGGGAGTGCACACGCAGTGGGGCGGTGGATGCTCTAGATATTCGTTCATACATCTGATAATTGACTTTGTGTTCGACACGGGACCAAAGTCGTATGCAGCGGGGGCCTTACACAGCTCCGGTAATGTTGATTAATGTGGGTGATAGTGATCAAAGAAAAATCTCTGGGACCTTTAGGGGAATCAGCTGAAAAGAGGAAAAACAGATGTGAGCAGGCAACTCCCACTCTTATGTTTTCATCTCATTATGCTCGCTTTCTGCGCTCCGGAAAGAAGAACGATCAGCAGAGGAGGAAAGGCAACAGTTTCTTAGACGGATGCTTCTGCTCTCACAGCAGTTCTCTCTCTTATCTGTAATTTCAAGAATATCTGTCCCTACCTGCATCGACTTCCTTATTTGCTTGGTGTCTGTTTAGTGTTAAAAAAGGAAACCATGTGGGTGTTGGCTCATTTGCCATCTTTTGTTCTAATAGACCAAGAGGAAATTAGAAAATTAGTGAATCATTACCTCATTTGTGGTTGTGTTGGATGTTTACATCATATGCTGTTTGTGTGATCTCTCAATTGCAAACAAAAGCACATCTCCTCTCCACCCCACATTTTTCTAAGTTACAGGCATATTTAAATTCAGTTCTGTTTATTTTTATAGCGTCAGTTCACAAGAACCATCTTTTCAGGGTACTTTGCAAGACAAATAGGACATATTCTTTTCAGGTATGTAGAATCCAATTCAGTTCATATTGACTTCAAATCCATTTAATTCATTCCTGCACAATAAAACCACACGGTCACATTCAGATCAAGCTACACTATGTCCAAATCAATCTGAATTATGATGCAACACAGTCAGATTAAGCTCATGATTTAATGAAAATTAGTAAAAAGACATCAATCTACAGAGGCCAGTTGGAAGAAGGCTTTGTCTTTACAGCTAAAATACAGACTTTGAAGGGACTTATAAATCCGACTTCAGTTTGAAGGTTAATTTTATGTTTGTCTTTTCCAAATCTAGCTTTCTCACTCTTCAACAGAAAGTCACTATGTCAGGTTTTTTTTTTTTTTTTTTTATCAAAACCTGCAATGAACAAAAATGTTTTGAGACTTGATTTGAAGTAGACACATCACAGCTTTCCAGAGAGTTTCCTGCTGAGCTGAAGAGCATATAAACTACACACAGCATCATCTTGTTCAGTCCTTGTGCTTAGAACACTAAACAACCAGACTTTGGGGGTCTACATGGTTTGTAATTGACAAGCAACTCAGACCAGTTCATTTATAAAGTAGAATTTAGAGTAATTGTTCTTTTTCTGTTTTTTTCTTGTCTGCAAGCCTCTGTAGCGTTCATGTGCTACAGAGACACAGTAATGACAAAGGTTGTCTGAAGAAGTTTCCAAAGTTTTGCTGAACCCTTTAGTCGTATATAGAATTATAGGTTTTTATATGAATTATGTGTTGCTTTTGTCTAAACTCAATGTCCTGAGTAATGTTTAAAATTGTTTTCCTGAATGATTGCTTTATATTGTTTAAGACTTTTTCATTTTTATATAACCCAGTCCCCCGTTAAGCGAAAACAACCCCACTGAGTGATGCCAAAGGCAAAGTTTGACTGCAGGAATACTGATGTATTAATAAAAAAGTGCTCAGGTCATTGTATCAACCTCTAGCCTCACTGGGAATAGTCAGTTATTGTTTGGAGATCTGAGGATTTCCATTCTAATGATTTCAGAATGCATGAATGGATTTCTTTGTTGTTTTGTTTGTAGCTTTTGTCTATTCACTTTGCAATTGAGGCCCCCTCTACTCTAGATTAAGACTACACCATAAAAATAAAAATCAGAAATAAATGAAAAAGTAATTATTTATTTATTTGTAAAGTTGTCTTTGCTGATTTAAGAACATTCTTCATTCTGCACTATGGATAAGAAAAGGTTGCTGACCATTTTAAACATGCTGATGAGAGTTTGATGTTTAAATATTGTGGCGGGAGGATGTCAAGATGTTGAGGGTACCATACAGTAGATGTGCTTTTTGGTTATCTGTGACTTATGACCAGCATGCACTGCTGCCTGTGACCTTATCATTGGATAATATGAAGCAGAACTAGCAACTATGGAGTCATGCAAAGGCTACAACCTTATGACCCTTACTCCCATGGGCTTTATCTTTAGCTATTTTTGGCTTCAAGCTAAAGGCAGTTATCAAGCAGCTGCGACAAACAATCTTTTATCTCCAAGCCAAATAAATAGAATACAAAGCTCAAGCCCCTTGCACATGGTCCTGGGTTACTCATGAAGTAGGGCTGTCAGGAGGAGGAAAATGTTTTATGTGAAACCTATACCTTTTGGTGCTACAGTGATCTAAAAAAACCCCCCAAAAAACGACACATTTTGGAATTTGATTGCATGATTCTTGATGAGCTGAGAAAATACCAATTGTGTTTCCTTCTACACAATATGGCTGCACTTAATGGCAGAGGTGCAGAAACCACTCAATGAACAAATGGCCATGTGGGTGCTGCGGACCACAGAACCAAAGTTATACACTGATGGTCACCAGCAGGACTTTCACTGCTTTTTCTTAGTTTTGGCTGAAACGTTCCCCACCTCTATGGAAAATTCTTTTAACTACGTAACTGGATTTTTCACTGTGACATTTAAGTAACTATGAAACGTCCTGTTAGGAGGTTTGTTGCTTAATTATGTCCAGCAAATTTAATTTGACACATTTAAAATACAGCTCACCTGCAGATGGGTGCCTGAGGCGTTGCTAAATTTGCATCATCTAATGGGCTCTTTGGCAGCTGAAGTAAGCTCTTATTGTTCATAAATGTGAAGTAAAAAACGTTTTGCTGTGATTGTGGGGGTTTGGGTGTACATTGGGGTACGAAAGAACTTGAAGGAACATAAAATGAGCTTTGTTGCTGGGCACAGTAGATTAGCTTAGATTTTTTACTGATCCATGGAGGTAAAAATATATATATATATTGCAATAGCATATATAATAATATAAGAATAATTGCAGAGTAACCAAACCTATATTATTTATACTCTAAGTAAAAAAAAACAGTCATGGGTCACTGATTAAACATTAAAAAAAAAATCTAAACTAAACCATGAATAAATTGTGATTTTTGCTGAGAAAAGTCATTGCTTAATGTCTCTTGTTGGACAGTAAGCAATGGAAGCTAAATTAATTGAAAAGTCTCCCATGGATGTTTACCAGAGGTTTTAACAAATGTGGGAAATGCTGTTTGTAGTGATCTAAATACCTCTCCATGCCTCCTATTTTTATCTGGTTATTAGGTAACACTGATTTCCAATCCATGCTGCAAAATTGATTGGTCTGCAGGGATTCAATAAGCAAAGTTAGGTTTTAAACAGCATTCATTAAATTGTATCAGGCAGAAGACTGGCAAACAGTCCTCAACAAAAATCTCAAGAATAAATATTTTTGTTCCAACTCAAAATGATTTTTGGCGTAGTCCTTTCATGAAACTGATGTTGAGAAATGCTTAACCACTTTGTGCAGACCATTACCTACACTTACCACAAACCTTTAACATAACAAGACCAAAACACAGAATTAGTTCGCTGAAGCTTTAAGTTTATTCAATCCTTTTTGGGATTTATCCATTTGACCATTCCTTTTGAAAAATACCTATTAAAAAAACTCTCCCAATGTTATCTTTAAGAAACAAAGCAGCTTGGCAGAGATGAAAGAAAATCCACTTCACCGCTTTATGCCTCGGAGTGATAAAGACAGCTTGTGTGTGGATGTATTTATTTATTTATTTTTTTACCCAATTTGCTTCAGACATAGTGACATTTAGTTGGAGGTACGTGCAGAGTATGAAACATTTCATTCTGTGGTTTTTACTGGGCTATTTCTGTTTTCTTGTGTTTCTTATCAAGTCATTGTGAATATTTGACAAGTCTCAGAAATGTTTGCTTTTCCAGCTCTTGAACTCTTCTCTCCTTCTCCAAAGGTTTTATCATACCTTTCTATAAGTAAGTTATTTCAAAAACTATTGGCAATCATACTATAAAGAACATTTTGTTTTTTTTCCCCAGCATACGGACAGAAATGAGACATGTTCACCAGAACATGGGTTACTGTCCCCAGTTTGATGCCATTGATGACCTTTTGACTGGACGAGAGCATCTGGAGTTTTATGCTCGGCTAAGAGGGGTACCAGAAGAAGAGGTTGCCACGGTAATTGACATTTTATTTCTACCTTCCAATGGATCGAGGCAAACATTAGGCTGTAAAGCTAATGCAGACGCAATAAAATGGTTTCTTTTTCCTGGTGGCTTAGGGTGTGTTCTCCGCTGCACGTCAGCAAGAATACATGTTCAGAAACAAACATGCAGAAGCTAGAGATAACCTGGATGCAAGAAGGAGTGCATAATGAAATGTGGCCCATGGAACAAAAGCAGCAGCTGTGGGTTATGGCTCTACATTATTCACAGTGCCCAGTGGTGTGGCATGCCTTAGGCAGCCTGGCTGCTCTTCTCTCACACCAACTGCCTGCAGGAAAAAAAAAATCAAAAGAGGAAGGGGGCCAGCAGTGACCACAGACTCAGAGCCAGGACTTTGATGTCTTAGCTGCAGTTCAAAGGGACCCCGTCCTGCAAGCAGTACTCTGAATGTTGCAGCAATCCATTGTGATGTTATTTGAAGGAAAAAATAATCCATCCAAACAAATTCCTTCTAATATTTTACTTGTCCAAAACAAAACCCTCACACATTTACAGTTTTGGGATAATTACAACTTCAGATAAAATACTGCAGTATACCATTCATTTTAGAAAAAGCTTATGTTAGCACAAAACACCTTATTACATCTTTATTCCTTCTACACAAGCAGAAGTGGGAAGTGAGTAGCAGCCACTGGTCAAACATCAGCAAGCATCACCTATATATAAGATGAGAGTTGACAGTTTGATACTGTTAGATGTTTATATTTACTTATACTGGGTGTAGATGTGCTTAGTTTCATACTCATGAACATTTATTTTAAGATTTGGATTATACAAAATACAAATATATATATATATATATATATATATATATATATATATATATAAATATAAATAGATTGATAATTTTTCAATAAATTTTTTTGTTTACCTTTTATCTAGAGCTAACACAATCAACA
>CAEGAE010072149.1:0-56928 GCA_903067095.1 Girardinus metallicus
TATATAGCAAAAAAAACAAAACAGTTGGTTTCAAAAAGAATCATAGTGTTTATAGTGGGTCCCATGCTCCACACTTATTGACAAGTGAAGAAAGTAGAGATAGGTACCAGACCCCATCCGAAGCTCTGTGAAAGAACAATTAAAATGAACAGTGTCCTGCAAGGTACACATTTTGAAAAGGGGTGTCCTAATATAATCCAAAGTGTCAACAAGGATATAGATAATTTTTACTTTCCTATCCCAACTCCTACTATCTGTTGTTACATTTCTGTCTGTGATCTGTATAGCCATAACCCTTCATACACAATTTTTAAAAATCTGACATTTTCGATGTGCATTATTTTCTTAATCTGGGCTGTCCCTAACAATCTAGATATTTTCCATCACTTTAACTGGTTGTTGGGTGGTTGTGTGGGAGATAGCAGAATCATCCCTACAATATGACTTGACACATATTGTAAAACAATGTGAAACAAACAATGAAATAAAAATAGTAAAACAAAGAAGAAATGGAAACATGACTAATATATTTAGCTACTCTAAAGCTCAATCAATGCTAACTTATTTCTCAAGTAGATGTCTTTTTAGTGACATGATGTTTTGCGACTGACTTATATTTTGCATTGTGTACAGTCAGGACTGTTGCTAGACATTTGGGTATTCTAAACACAAATGCTGTGTGGTGCCCTCCCAACCAATAATTCAATAATTTTCAGTGTGTTGTTCTGACTAATTAAGGCTCACAAAGACAACAGATTTTAAGTGGAAATAAAATCAGGAAACAAATAAACTACAACAAATTAACTGCAATAATATGGAGTGTAATGCAGAACCTATAAGTGTCAGACTTATTTTTGTGCTTCTTTTCACATGTTGTATTTGTTTGATGCAAACACCTAAAAAAAAAAAAAAACATCTGACTTTCTTTAAAGCAACTGACTTATCTAGTCATAACAGGTTTTGTTTTCATGAGGAAGATTCATTAGGAGGAGCTTATTAAAACTAAAAATCCTCAAAATCTGAAGAACTTCTTCACATTAAGTTACATACTGTTTTAGATTAGTAGACTTTAATTCTGTTATTTGGATAAATCATTATTTTTTTTTGAAACAGGACAGGTGTAATAGACTGGACATTTCTCATGGCTTTGTTGCTTTTCTTTTTTTATTGTTTTTCATGTTTTTCATTCTTTTAAAGCAGTTTAGTACTGTCTAGTAGTGATGAGAATAGCCATTTATTTGAATTTACTGAATCTCTTGAATCAATACATTAAAATAATCCGTTTATAAGAGCCCTTCACCGGATAACACAGTTCCTTCATGCAGGATGAAACAGTGCCCCTTCAAGTGCAGCATGTGTACTGCACAATTGCATTTGGATGTGACACAACACCAGACCTGCACAGTGGGTCTTCGTCTCCAGGCTTAAGGATTAAAATAACAATAATACATACAATTTTTATAGTGCTTTTTAGGACACTCAAAGACGCTTATCTTCTGTCTTGACTCGTGGATTAGACAGCCTAAAGATCCAATGACATGGTGCTGCGTCACAATGTGAATGGATCACATTCTGATTCGTGGTACAGCTACTGTGCTGGAGTGGTGTTGTATGTCTTAACTGAGTAATGTTTTATCATGCATTTTGTGAGGTATTGAAAATCTAAGTTCCACTCGACCTGCACACTCACACTGATCTCAGAAATAAACAAATCAGTCAAGGAAGTGACATGCTTCAGTTCAATTTTCAAATGATTAATTTACTCGAATCATTAATTTGAATGAATCATTCATGAACAATAACTCTGTAATAACAGCTGTATGTAAAATTCTGCTTTATGATGTGAGTTTCTTTCTTTTTCGTTTTGTCTACAACAGTAAAATAATTTTGGTGGTTTGTCCTGTTTCTCTCCCTTTCAGCCTCTACTGAACGGTGCTCACAGCTGCACTGAGCAAAGTGCACAAACAGTACCAAGTAGGAGAGAGGGTGAGAAGAGGGAAACAGAATGAGAACAACATAAATATGTCTCTTCTTTTTCCTCTTGATGCCTTTCCAAGCCATGTTGAAACACAGGTGTCTGCCAAACTTCAGATTGCGACATAATCGAACCGAGCACTGAAAGCTGTGTGTGAGTGGGACCATTAGAAAGACTGGGAAAGATTCATCGTTTTCCTGGATGAAAAAGATGAATCTAAAGAGATTGCCTGTATCTAACAACATGCTTTAGACATTACCATTTAAATATGTTGATATTATGCTTACTGAAATTATAATGATTCTTCATTAGCCTAATTTTTGGTTCCCAGCCCTGGCCACTCAGTGCCCTGCAAACAGTGTGACATGAGTACAGTCAATCTTGAAATTTTATATGCTACAAGGCAACCAGACTGCATTTGTACTCACTACATTGTAAAGATTTGACAAATTTAATAACTTATTTTACAACATAACCGCTGCCATCCTTGGTGGAAGCAACTTTTTGAAAGAATATTTGGGAAAGTTGCCATGGTGTTTTTTGTAACATTAAATCGATGTCTTTGTTCTCATATCGGAGAATGTCCTTCTTATGAAGTTACAAGCTATCTCTTAGGGGCTTCATCTGTAAAACCCTTCACAAGTCAGCTGAACAGCCAAGAGCTGTTCTGTGTTTGAACATGTCTATGGCTTTGGTTTATTCACCAAAAAAACAAAGGCCAACATTTTTGTTCAATAGCATCCTCCTGTGGTTACAATTACATATTAAATCAATTATCTGTTCTACTGGTTAGAGGCATATTTAAAGGATTTTGCTCGTGTATTTATGTTTCTATTCGTATGATAGAATAGAGGGGCCTTTTTTCAAACCCTCCCGTCTAATCCTCTATTATTTTTCATTTCATTTTCAAAAGTGGGGTTTACAGACCAAGTGGGACTGTAAAGAGGCTTCTATTAAGCAAAGTAAACTACAACAGTTAATGTTATAAATGTAATTTCAGTTCTCTCAATTGCAAAGAAAAAACAATCCTCATGAAAGAGAACATTTCTAGATCTATTGTCTAAGTTTAGTTTCTTTAAATATGGTCCTAAAACAAGCAGTTTGTTACTGTGCTTCAAACTGTCACACTGGTAGAAATGATTGTTGTTTTGAACCAATGGAATATGTATGGCCTCACAATATTGTTCCCGTCATGAATATTACAGTAGAAAGTTGTGCATATGCGCATGGCTCCTTGATCCTCTCTAAAGATTTGGGACAATAAGTATCCAAATGTTGATGCGTTTCCATGGTTGCCACTGTCAGATCTCAGAACTGCCCCTGTGCAGAGGAACGATTTCTCATCAGGCACCAGCAGCCCGAGCACCAGCCTCATTCATGGAGGAGTCCGATATCTACAGAAAGCCATCAGGAAATTGGATTACAAACAGGTAAATGCTTCATTTTTTCTCCGCAGCTGACACTTATCCGCAGAATTCCTGGTCCCTCTGGTCATATTGCTTTATTTACCCCCCCATGTTCATTTTTCATGCACGGAAAGCACTGACATGTTTGCCTTGAATGACTGACTGCCTGGATATTTTTTTTGAAGTAGTTTTTAAAGAATTTCTACAACTTGCCAAACCTCTACTGTTAGAAAACTCGTGACTTAATTCATGAAATTATCCTTCAGTAATAGGTGAGATGAAGCTGATGTGTCCTCCTTTGATATGAGTTATTTAAGAAGAGTCAGGCGGGTTCAAACTAAAATGTCACAGTTTTCTGTTACATTTCACAGCCTTTCAGGTATCTCATTATTCTCTCCTTGTGTTTTCTGTAGGAGCCTTATTTTCCGATCTGTAGGAACATACAAGGATGCTGAAGGTGAGCAGCAGAAGAGACCAATTAGTGTGATTGCTGGAAATGCAGCTGCAAAGTCAGCAGTTCAACAAGAAAAGGTAGGCTGTGCTGCAAAAGGAAAATTAAAGTAACAATATTTGGTGGTCTGGGAACTTTAAACTAGCTGTGGATTTTTTTCAATTTGAAGAAAAAACACTGTCTTACAAATTACATTTTAATTGACTGATGATGCTAGTATTGACACAGCTTAATATTATTATGATGATTTTATGTTTTCATGATGTAAAGCACTTTGAACTGCATTATTGCTGAAATATGCTATACAAATAAACTTCATTGATTGATCCGTTGTCCATCCCAGCAGGGCCGTGGAGTGCTTGAACTTAACATCAGTGTTCATTTGGGTAAGAGGCGGGGTACGGTCTCAACATGTCCTCAGTCTATCACAGGGCATGATGGGTACCTGCATATTTAACATGGTAAATGCATGTTGTAAATCCTCACAATAAACGCTTCAGATAAATTTGAAAATGATAGTTGATTTGTTTTTCATCGTCTCAAACTGGCTAAATCAGATGGTTATTGTTGGGATCCCAACATTAATCATTTCCTATGAATCTGCTAAACAAACTGGATCCATTTGAAATCTGGATATATCCAGATAAAAGTTAACTACCATAGTGTTGCCTCTACATGGCAACAACAGGTGAAGAAGGGACTATCTGAGTTGTTCCTCTCAGATTAATTCTCACACTATTATAAACTCATCCCTACTTTAAACTTGGTTGCCTTCATAGGTTAAAAAAAAATCATCTATTTCCTTCTGGTTACATTTGCAACACAGCCTTTGATCAATAATCAAAAATCCCAGGAATTTGAATACAGTCTTATCTTTCCATCAAACCTTCTACATTTTAGAATAGCTAGTTCACAAAGTTGAAGATAAAGGAAAAAAATAAAAATGAATACTTAGTGCAAAATCACAGAACAACAGAAAGAGCCTTACAGAAAATCCTACAGTTTGGCATATCATCACTATGTTTAATTATTAATTGTTTGATATTGTCACGTAGCTCACTGCTAGATTTATTATAGGTTGATACACTGATGTGATAGCAAATTTAGTAGGTTTTTATCCCCTATTATAGTTTCATTTTAACATTAACATGACAAAAAAAAAGAACAATAAAATAACAATATTTTTAATTGAGCCACCTCTAGCCCATTTAAAATAAATTTTGATTTCTCTACATTCCACCTGCTTTCTGTTAATTTTTCACCTCATATACCAGGAGAAAGTCTTTGTCTTGATAAAGGCACTGAAGTGATAGGAAGTTCAGCCGATTGGTTGTAAACTTTATTGTCACCTTTTTGGCTGGCAGACTCATTGAGCTGTACAGCAATGTAAGAGTGGTCTGTGGCATCTCCTGCACCAGTTCGCCTTTTGCTCTGTGAGCCTGCTGAACTTGGAGGCCTTGATTTGATTGGTGCAGACTTGAATCATAAGCTTTAATTGCACCTGACATTTAAAGCTTCTCTCTGGTATTTAAAGCAGTGTACAGGTGTGGTTCATTACTGAGAGGGGTACGAGGAGATTTTTCTGATTTACCTCTCATTTCGGGGCCATGGCAGCGTCTTAACTCATCATGCTCCCTGTCACCATCACAGAATTTCTCCTTTGCTCACAAAAAAACACAATTTTTAACTAACACACCTCAAATTAGAGTCAAGACTATCATAAAATGAAGCCCTTCTTAGTGCTAGGAAACAGAATCCTATATGAAATGAAGGAGTGTGGCTGTATGGAAACAAGGGATGCACAGCATGTATCCTTACATTTGTTGTATTTTTCCTGGCATGATAAAGACGCTGTTACTCTCAGACTCATACAAGGCAACCAGATATGCCATTGATTAAGATGATACTAAACCTTTAAATCATCTAAATTTCCATAAGTAGTATATGGTGTAATTTTCTTAATTTCACAAGAAAAATGTGCATAATTTTGAGCAATTTGATACATTGCAACATCCATTACTTCTGCTTGAAATGCTTAACTGGTAACATATGAGTTAAGCACCTAGCAAAAGTTTTCAATACCCCTTTAATATTTCACATTTTATTGCTGTCACGTATTTGAGCAAACCAAGACAAAATAGTGCATAATGTTGAAGTTGAAGGAACATGACAAAAGTTTATCAACATTTTTACAAAGAAAATCTGGAGTTTATATTTCTATTCAGTCCCTTTCATTCCAATATTCCCAAATAAAAATCACTGCAACCAATATCTTTCTGCAGTAAATATTAGAGTACATTTGTGTGTGATTCAATCTCAATCCAGCCATTTTGTGAATTGTGACTCTGGGGCAGCTGCAGATATCAACAGCTCAGGTAGGAGAACATGTTAACCGAAAAATGTATTATTCTTCCCATAAATTTGCCTTTCATGGAAGAAGAAAACAATTCCTGAAAAACAAACAAAGAACTACACATCAGATTTCTTATTTGCTACAGGCCTTGTAAATGACACACAAATGTTCTGCACTGAAGTTGTGTTGTTGTAAAAGTAGACCAATCTTATAATTTTATAATCTGGAACATATTCTGGAACATATTCACTTTCTAGATGTGAGCTGGTAGAGACATAGCCAAAAAATCTTTATGCTCTAATTGTAGCACCAAGTGGTCTTATAGAGATGAACACAAACCCATACTATTTATTTGATTTTTATTTTGAAGGAACTTTGCATCATTTTCCTTTGAAATCACAATGCTGTGCTGCTTTATGTTGATCTGTGATAAATCTAAAAAAATACATTCAAGTTTAGTGCTTTTTATACACTCTGTATTTGTGCTCAGTGTCTTGTCAAAGTAGAACAGGTTCACTTTTAGGATTTATTTCAAATTATGTTTTTGCAAATTCACAACAGCACAAGAAAATGCTTGGATTTCAACGAGTCATGCATCAAATGTGATATATTTATACAGTACTAAAAAAAATATAACCTTATGTTCCAAAGCGTCCTAATTGCACTCTGTGTGAGCTATAAGCAAATTAAACATTTTTATTCAAAAGCAAGAAAAATCAAAAACAGCCACCAGGCATTACGTTCCAACTGGTCCCAACATACGTTGTTTCTCTGGGCTACGTGCGCCTCGTGTTGGCATCAGGAAAAACAAAGCATATGTTGATTGTTAGCCAGGGTGTACATAGCATGTCCCATTCACTCAAGGTCTCCCCCCTTGTAGCTTCAAACTCCGAACTTTGTTTCTCTAGGCTATCTGTCAGACTTCATTTAGCATTTGAGGACATGTGGATTCCCATGCACTGCAAAAAGGCAACATACTTCTAAGGAAACGTGGCCACTATCTGAGCAGTGATCTGTCAACCTTATTCATTTAGCAGAAGTAAGTAGGAGAGGGGGGAATTTTTTTGTATCGACTATATGTTTTATTTTCTGCTTTTAAATAAGCAGAATGTTAATTATGTGATTAGACATGGCTGAAATTATGTAAAAAGTAAATAAATCACCATAATATTTATTGCAGACAACACTGTAAACATAATATTTATTTAATTTTTCCTCCAGCTGTCTTTTCCACCCCTTTTCTCCGTATACAGCTGGGTACATTATGGCAGTGACATTTTCCATCCTGACCTTCTTCGCTGGGGATCGGGCTTTGCTTTGACTGCTTGGGTTCATCTCCTCGGGATTTTTCAAGCCATCACAGTCAGATAGTTTCAACAGATAGACGTCCTTTAACCGCAGAAAACATACTGTTGGCAAACATTTAATTTACTGGGAAATGCTTAACAGATTGTCACACTTTTTGCACATAAATCAAATGCAGATTACTGATTGATTAGTTATTTTTATTGCTAAAACCTGTAAGGAAATGTTTGCTGTCGTTCTGCATCTATGCAGAATTAAAAATGGCCCTTTTTTGAGGTAAATGACAGAAGAATCTGGAATAATAAGCTTTACCAGCTGTACCTGTAACAATTTAATTGGACAAGTCAGCCCAACCAAGCATCCAGCTCTATGACTGGAAGACATGAAATTCATTTTCATTATTGTCTCTGTCATTTTGCAGTATTTTGTCCAGCCACAGAGTTCCTCTCACTCCAGTGGGTTTTGTACCTCCAGGAGGCTAGAACGAGTGCTGGTGTGATCCAAGCGGAGGGACGGGCGGGGAAGCGATGGGATGGAGAAGAGGAGGTGGCGGGGAGCGGGGGCGCAGAAGGGGCGGGGGGGTCTCCTGTCCTCCAGGGAGCTTTGATGCTCATTTAGCTCAGCTCTGTCACTCGGCCATTTTAGCTTTTAATTGCAGATGATAATTATCATCATCATTACTGTTATCATCATCGGCGTGTCAGGTTATCATAGCAGCGTTATGCACTGTTCATTCATAAATCCTGCACTACTGCAATCTGACTAATCCTTGAATTCCTGACATTTAATGTAGTATTAATTCCCCCCTGTTCTTTGCCCGGTGCCAATCTGTGACAGGCGTCGCAACAGAGAGCTGTGAATCACAGGTTCAGAGGTCATTTTAAGGCTCAGCAATCACGGAGGATCAGACGCTGCCTACCGGTGCTGAGCCAGAGCCGCCTGCTTGTCTATGTGCGTGTGCGTGTCTGTGTGTGTGTTTTTGCACGCCTGCGCTCATTCACCACCGGTGGCACAAGTTTGCTAACTACAAACTATAATGGTCACATTCACCCCACAGAGATGAAGAAGTGGATTCCATGGTCTTCCTAATACATCATGGCAGGCTGCATACTCTTGTATGTAATTCATTCTAAAATGTGGCCTTTAAATCTGTTTTTCTTTTTTTTTCCCCCTTTCTGCTTCCTTTTTTGCCTTGAGTTTATTTATATATTTTCCATAGTGAGGGAATGGCTTCCAGCATGTCGTAGCATTAAGCAGAGCCCCACCAGCTAGCTAGCCTCGAGTCGCTCAAACGTAAAATAAATCAGGGCACAAAGGACCGAGACTCATTCCTACAAAGGAGCTGCATTTTCCCTGGCCAACAATGTGGACTTGAACTTCCTCAGCAATAACAAATAGAAAGAAAGTCACCCGAGACACCAACATTAAAAGTGATTAATCATGTCTATTCACTCTTTTTTTTTTACTTTTGAACCAAGGGATTGTCCAGCAATAAATCTTCAAAGATGTACATAAGAATCACTTCCTAATGAAACTGGGCTTTGTTCATTTGTCACCTTTTGGACCCTTTCATTTAAATTACAAAACTTGTGACCTTGTGACACTGAATATAGATCTCTGGTATTTTGGAGCTGGAGAGGAATTAATCCATAAATCTTGATGGTAGATTTTTCTTCAAAAGAATTTCCCCACCCCCCCAAAAAAAGTAGATCACAATGACATGTTGAGAAAGTGATTATTAGAATGACAGGTGTTGGTTTTCAGTTTCACTTATCCAGTTACTGCAGATATCAACAGAAACCAAAACAACCCAAAATTCTTCTTATGCAGCTCTGGAAAACAACAATATTACATTGCAGTTTTTAAAATTAGTATATCCACATATTAATCATTCTATTTGTAATATAAGCACACATCTTTCTACTTAATGAGGTAATGATTAGGTGATCATTTGAGCCAAGTAGCAGTATGAAGACTGGAGGAAAAAAGCATGAAAGCTGTGATTCGAAATCAGATTTATCCCACTAAATATTGAAATAACTAAATTAATTAAACATTTTGTTGTTCAAAAGGCAAAATTAGCCGTTTTCCTTTGTTTTATTGTAGTGTCTGAAAACTAAAATTTTTCTGTCTTGACCATTTTTAAAGTTCTGTGGAGAAATGCTCGAAATGCCATTTTTTACTTTAAAATTTTGACGTATATCAGAGATAAAACAAAAATTTAGTTTTATTCAAACACACAGCTTTAAATAGTAAAATCAGGGAATATAGATTTCAGTAGTTTCTTATTTTTATTTTCTTTAGAGCTTAAACAAATCAACTCCTCTAATGTAGTAGTGTTACATGTTGACATGGATTGGTCAGCAGTATGATGGTGTCCCAAAGATTAACAAAGTTCCATTTCAAAAGCCACTAAAACTTTCCCTCATCATCCTTAAAGTCATTTTAATGAGACACCAGAAAAGTGCTGGAATGCTCTGAGTTTTCTCAAGCTTCTTCAAACAGGGATTTGTGCAGTGCTGCCCTTCCCCTACATGTTGCTGTACACAGATTAAAGGATATACTAACAAATACACGTGTAAGTCACATGAAATTCTTATTAGAAGAGTCAACATCAAACTTTTTGGCAAGCAAATGACTGAAGTCACTTGTTTTGTTTTTGTCTGTTCAACCCTGTGTAGTGAGCCAGTATAATAAAAAGAAGTTGCTATCAAGTGGTACATCTATTTTCCCAGTGTTACTCTGTAAAGAGCAGGTTGGCAAAAAATGTCATTTAGTCATATTTTAAATTTGGCAGGAAACATCACTAACATTAAATTGGTTGTCTATTTATTCAAACCTATCATACCAGGTGAATTTCATACTGACGTTGGCCTAGTTACACTCAAAACAGAGAAAATATTGTTCGATGCTCCAGTTTCTACTCCTGTAATATTCTTAAGCAGTTGTGGTATCTGCTCATTATCCGGACATTCCCTGTCTTTTCCTAAAGAGCAGTTACCCTTCCCACTGCGAGAAGGGAGATGGGAGGGGGGCGTTCGGGGGAGCATACTCAGGCCAAAGGGCCATTGTGGCTTTAAGTGTGCTCCTCGTGTGGCCAGAGCAGCCATCGCACTGATGCAATGTGACAGGGACAGATGTGACATATCGGTTCCGACACACTTCCATACCACCAGTCACAGGCTCGGGGTGACTCACATCCCCCTGCTCTGGTCCTGTCCCCCCGCTGCAGGACAACACAACAATGCTCGAGTGAACCTCGCCATCGCCCTCACTGCTGCCAGGTATGGGGCTGCCATAGCCAATTACACTGAAGTGGTGTACCTAGTGGAGAGGGCAGACCCTCGGATAGGAAAGAAGAGGGTCCACGTAGCACACTGCAGGGATGTGATCACAGGTAAATCCTACAAAAGCTGTTTGCTTCCTTCCTGCCTCACTCTTTTCCCACTTTCTCAACAGGGGCCCACCTGGCACCTCTTACTCAGTGCTAGTTTGCACATAGTCATTGCACATCTAATGCAGAAGCTTTTAATATTTCATAAGCGTTTTATGGTGTAGAGAGCTGCTTCAGATCTTGTAGGGAGGAACATAAGACAGAATTAGCGTACTCCAAATGGCCTTACTTACCTTTTAAATGTCATGCATAGGGATGGCTTTGGAAGACTAAAGCAGTTAAGGGGGGGAAAAGATGGTATTCTGAAACATTTCATGAATAACCAAGATTTAAGGATCTCAACACATGACCACCCCCTGATGTTTTAAAAAGATGGAAGTGTGCAGTTGGAGGAGATGTCTCACTTTAATAATGGGAGAGGAGGTGCTTCACGAAGGGGGGGCTTAGACTGACAGGATAATAGTAACAGTTTTTGTCTTCAGCTCTTTTCTTTCCCTTTTTGCCTATTATTTAGAAAAATGTGAACTTCATATGAGCCTGGGCTGTGCATATTTGTCCCTCCTTTACTTTAGAAGATAGAAATATTTAAGGAGCATAATATACAGTATTTAAACCTCTTGACATCTTAGTCATATTACAATAAACTTGGATATATTTTATTGGAACACATAATTGTGAAATAGTGTAAGTGAAATCCTACATGGTTTGTAATATTTAGTTTAAATCAAAATCACAAATGTGTGACCTGAAATTGCTTTCTGACCCATTTACTCTGATACCTCTAAATAAAATCCAGCGCAACAAAAAAACTGCAGAACCTGAGAATACCAATTCCACAGTACATGTGAGGTTTTTCTTCTGTGTGGATAGCGAAGTTGGTAAAAGTCGATGAGAAGATGAAAGGAGCTAAATGCAGGGCCATCTTGGAGGAAACTCGCTGAGACGTTGCAAAAGACTTTTGGTGGATGTCATTTAGTTTTTTCAATTGAAAACAGTGTATCGTTTTCCAACCACAAATATGGGGGCAACTGCCACTATTAAGATGCAAGACACTGTATATGAGTATAGTATAGTTTAAAAAAATCACCATCAACCTTAAGGGTCAGGATATAAGTCTTCGTGCAGCTACTGCTGGACTCAACACAGTTTATGCTCAAGCAGGTAACTATAACTAGGCCATGAGTGTGGTGAGCATAAAGTTTCTCTGGTAAGAAAATGTGTTGTCTTTCAAGGTTTTTACTTTTTATGTGGCATCTGTTATCTTTCACTGATTCTTGTCTTTTTCAGTAACATTCGATTCAGATTTTCTTTTGCATCTCACCTGTGACATTTAGCTGCAGTTGCTTCATTTATTCCTCATGTCTGAGCCAAATGAATGAGACAGAGGATTTAACTGCAGCTGTTATTTGATTGTATATGACTATTTTACCTTACCACAGCTACCCAATGAGTAACATTAGCATTGAAGTGTTATTTTTAATGTCAATGGCATGTTCTGTGAGAAAACAAGAAAACAAAATGTTTGAGTGGCATAATAGAAGATTAGTTTTATTACTACATTTACGACTGCCAAATATCCCCTGAAACATGAAATCACATTTTGATAAAATTGTGCATCTCAATAGTTTTTATACCTAATGTATTTTATGTCTTTGTACAATCATAGTGGAGTATTTCAAATATTGACTGTGAACTGTAATATTTTCTTGAGACCATAATTTCAGTTTTGTGCATTAATATAATATTATGGCAATGGCTACAGTAGGAAGAACAATAGACTTGCCACTGACAGGTATTGTTTATTTTTCTGCTTGCAATGGCACAAGTCTACAGTAACCCATAATGGTAGTTTTTAAGTGTTTCACAGACAGATTATGAGGAGAAGATAGAGCATTTCAGATTATTATGTTTGCTTCCAGCAACCAAGTTATCTGGTCTTACTGTTGGTTAGGGAAAAGATAATGCACGTCTATTCTATGTATTCACCGTCTCTTTGGGCAGTAAGATTTTTTTCTAAAAGGGTCTTGTTATTTCATAATGTTGCCACAACAAATCCTTTGCTTGGTATCTTTTGATGTGGCCCCCATTATATACTGTATCTAGTCAACATTAAGCATCACATTAACAAACATTTCATTTCCACAAATTCAAAGGACCCTTAGTCCCTACCACCAAGCTACCTAGTGACACAAAGAGGCAAAAGGGAAATTAGGTATGTCTGTTTCCTATTAATTACAATCCTGAGAAGTCTCCCATGGACACACTCGAGCCACTCTATTACGGAAAGAGGGGGGCGTTCGCTGATAAATTAATAATCCGGCTTGTCACCAGCCTCAGATGAATAGCCCCTGGTGATTGATGCTGTTTTCTTTCATAGGGCAGGAATTTGATGTCAGAGCCAAATGTGTTATCAATGCCACGGGACCTTTTACAGAAGTGCTGTGGAAAATGGATGATCAGAAGAACCACGACATCTGTCAGAGCCGTGCTGGGGTGCGCATCGTCATCCCAGGCTATCACAGGTAACTAACGGTGGACTCCTACGTCTCTGTCACCATCCCGCTGTATCACCTGCTCCTCAGCACTGCAGTCTCATTGGTTCATTAGTTAGCAGCAGTAGAGTACTTGTCAGGCTTTGGTCACAACATCCAAGACTCTGTCTAGTGGTATTTGTTGTCTAGAGGAGCCGTTTATTCCAACTGGGAACCCCACATGAGGAGTGTCATAAAAGATGTTCTTCTGTCATTACACATAATCTCATTGGCTTAGATGTTGCAACTCAATTTTGATTACACTCCCTTCAGACCTGGGAAAGACTGGGATTTTTGCTTTCCTGTTGATGCATGTTATTTGAGTTTGCAAGGAATGAAGGAGACTAACATGACCCAACCACCCCTTCACCCCCTCTCAGCTATTCCCCTGTTAAATTGAGTCAGTGCCATGTGCATGTGTTTTAAACAGAGCAATATGTGCACCCTGCGCTGAGGCTAAGGCAAGCAGCGACTGGAATTGAAACCAGCTGAATTAATCTCCTGGAAAAGAGCACTGACAGGAGCCTGATTATGGGGTGTCCCTTCAACCAGCCCTGCCTGCTGGTGCCCTCCCCTCCCTAGCAGACCAAAGGTTAATGCAGTCGTCTTGTTTGTTCCCCTCCCTAGCCTTTCACCCTCTCACAGGAACATAATACTCAGACACCTACGCCCTACACCTACACCTACACTCCAGGACTGCGTCAGGTCATCTTCTTGTGACGTGGAGAAGAACGCCATATTCAGGAAGAGACCACAGCAGAGGATGATATTAACCACTTTACTGCATAGCCAGGATGCAAAAAGATGAAAATTGTTCTAATTTTAACAAAAACTCATCAAACATATTGAATCAGGATAATATTGCATGTCCACAGTTTTATTTGTGGCTTTGTTTCCTTTTTTTGCTTTTAACCTATAACTTGCCTTAACCATCCCGTTCCATGCAAGAATGAAGATGCTTTTTCTCTAAGAAGCTCCAGGTCAGAGCTCAACCGAGGACAGTTCTTACTTAGCACAAGTCTATTCTGTTTCCACTCCCAAGACACTGACACTGTCCCAATAAAAACAATGTTAGATGGGAGTTCATGGAGATTTATATTTGCATAAAACAAAAACCATCAAGATTAATAATTAGTCATAATACAAGCTTTTGTTTCTAAACTAAACTTCCTGCATTTTCTGTTATTTTTGCCTTTCAGGTTATGAACCACTGTTTATAAGGAAATTCATAGCCTGTGGTCTGTGAATCAGTATAACGTTTAAGAAAACCCTCAATACTCTGTACTGATGTTGATACATTCTGTATGAAACAGAGGATCTAATTACATTAAATACTGATTGGAGGCTGTAAGAGTCTTATGGCAAATGATAATTTCCAGCAGTTGTTTGGAATGCGCTGTTTCCGTATTGTTTTAAAGGGTATATTTAATTATGTTTCTTTTGAAGAAAACCTAGAATTTGTGACTTGACTATCAACTAAGTGAGCACTACTACTTCATTAGTGATTCAGATATGCTAGAAGTGATGTGATTCGGGAAATAAAATACGCCAAGTGAAAAACTGATTTCTCCCCACCAACCAAACAAATCTTCCTCTTTTAGAAAACTACATGCTACACGATTGTGTAACAACCATTTCTTGGCTTCAAGGAAGTGAACAATACGAATCTGAGGGAACAGGACTTCAGTTCATGTCACAACTATGACACATTACTGTATGAGAGTCAGCAGCTGGCTCTCTGAGGCAATCACTTGTGTCTGATTTGTGAATCTCTGTAAAAAGAAAATCCGTTGTTCTACCATGAGTTTTGCTTTGTACAGTTGTACACTCAACATGGCATTTGACTGTACAAAATAATAAAATGCAAACTCTTTGCAAACACTCCTGAACAGTTTTACCCACAGTAAATGGCTACAGCAGCATCTCCTTTTTTCTTTGTGTCTGAGAAAAATAAACACAGACAAAGCATAGTCCTACATTAATACATTACTGGAGTGCTGTTAAACCTTCCTGAGTTAAACTGTGATTGAAAAAATATAGATAAAGTTAGACTTTCAACTGCTTTAACTCTCTTCCACTGTTCTATTCCATCATTTTACAATAAATACTGAGGTGGCGCAGTGTTCCCCGTTCTTGTTGAGAGAAATGGGAATTTAATAGGAATTCTGGTCAGAGCCAAAGTAGAAGTTATAATATTTAAAAGAACATTACCAAACAAACAAAAAAATATATATCATTATTCCAATTTTGGACATTACTGGTCATTCCCTGTGGGCAGACTGGGCTCAATGTAGTTAACTGACTATTACATTTTAAAATGTAATAGTACATACATTTCCTCTTTCTCTCCTATTTTGACTTTGAAACAAATTCCTGTTTCCCCACATGAAACACATTTGAAAAGACAACAGAGATGGCTCTTTGTATTTAAAAAAAAATAAAACCAGTTAAAATATGTGGTTTTCTAGCACCGGACTCACTCTAGTGCAAACTTTATGTGTGTCTGTTGCTGGTAGTACAAATGACATTTGTGATGTAAAGTACAACAGGCATAACAGCCAACGTAACATTTCTCCCAGGAAGAAGGGGTGGGGGAGAAGAGTCATCACTGTACACTTACACTTGCGGCACTATAGCTGAGACGTTTGAATCAGCCCTAATTCATAACATCCATTTATGATAATAAATACACGTCCAACAATCTCCTCCCCCACCCCCAGCACCCACCCAACCACCCTCTCTGATTTACAAATAGCTGATGGAGCAAGCAGCTGACAGAAATAAATGAGCTAATCTGATGGCTGTGTAGGACTTCCACCAGATATTAATTCATCAGGAGGCCACAGAGTTAGGACAGATACAAATTCCTGTTTTAATTATGTATAGGAGCTGTTCTAGAAAACAGGAGACACCTCCACTACCAGGAGTATTTCTCAGAGCAACTTTATGAAGCCCTTTGATTCCATCATGGGTTTGTTTCCTTTGTATATAACACATGTCCCCTTGTTTTCCCCAAACACTCAGGACAGAATGGATTTTTCCCCTTTTATAGCAATGCTTCCACATGGGACATCTGATAATGAACAAGTGGAAAAATAACCTTTGCCACATTAAATTATATTGTTTTCGATTTGCAATTTTTATGAGACCTTCCTGGAGCCAGTTTGATGTATTTTGTTTCCACTCAGAGCCTCAAATGACCATTGCCGTCCGCCAGGCTTATCAAAACCCACGGAGGCTTTATTGAATGAGTGACCAGTGGGTATCTAAACAGAATGCAGGAGTATTGATTTTGGAGAAATGGTCTAATTGTTTCTAGTAGACAAGGGCTTGTCCCGATTATTTGATTGATTAGCTTGATACTGGTCAGCCTCCTCATCCTCATTCCCTGGCAGGGTAATAGCACTGTAATCCCAAAGCACTGCTGTATTTCTAATCCATCATCATTATCATGGTTCTACTCAGCACAAGATTAGTCTGAGAGTTTTTTTTTTTTTTTTTTTTTGCATTCCTATGTATTACATGCTTGACAAGAAAACTAAAGAGTTTTATAAAACATATTTTTTTCATTTAGCATTTTTGAGGGTTTCAAGCAGAGTCACATCCAGGGATGTATTTATTCAGATGTGCTTAGATTTTATTTTATTTAAATAATGTGTTTGAATTGCTACTGTTCAATGAGACAGTAAGTGTTGTAATAGTTTGCAAAGTCCTGTTGGCTTCATCAGGTCTTGATCTGCAGCTCTTGCTGGAGTGGTTTGCAGCCGAGTGTGAAGTGGCCGTGATGGGGATCAGTACCTCCAAATCTGAGGCCATGGTCTTGAGCCGGAAAAGGGTAGAGTGACTTCTCCGGGTCAGGGGGGTTGTCCTGCCCCAAGTGGAGGAGTTTAAGTATCTCGGGATCTTGTTCACAAATGAAGCAAGAAAGGAGCGGGAGATCGACAGGCAGATTGGCGCAGCGTCTGCAATGAAGTGGGCACTGTACCGAATGTGAAAAGACAGCTAAGCTAAAAAGCAAAGTTCTCGATTTACCAGTCAATCTATGGGCACGTTCCACCGGGAGGAGGCTCCGGGAAAGACCCAGGACATGCTGGAGGGACTATGTTTCTTGCTGTTCTGGGAACGCCTTGGGATTCCCCCGGAGGAGCTGGAAGAAGTGGCTGGGGGAGAGGGAAGTCCGGGACTCCCTTCTTAAGCTGCTACCCCCGCGACTCGACCCCGGATAAAGCGGAAGAAAATGGATGGATGGATGGATGGATGGATGGAGGGATGGATGATATGTATAATGGAGAATGTATGGTGCTTAAGGCCCGTTTCTTAATCAAATGCCTTGTGAATCTGTCTATTTCTATGGCCATTTTAGTCCAAAGTCCTAAATCCTTCTAAAGTGATGAGAAAATGTTCCTACAGGGACCCAGGATGTTGGACAATCTATAAAACGTTCTGCTTAGAGGAATGGTTAAAAATCTGTATGCGCCTACATTCAGAAATGTTTGAAAAGAGAGCTAAGTCTTGCAATATTGGCTAAAGAGGGTTAAGCAAGATATTAACAGAAAATATTTTCCAATAGGTGATTTTCTTCAAAACAGTTATTCATTTTATTGGATTTTTTTCCCCACTGGATAATGTACTGAAATTAAAAGGAGAATTTTCTGAAATGTTAAGTTTTTTAAGAGTCTTTACACATCTTCACCAAGAGTCAATAATTGCTGCCAGCACCATACATGACAGACAATGTCGTTTATCTATATGCAACTTTTTTGTCAAGGCCCTGTTAAAGTGGAATGCATGTAAATTTTCTTTAATGATGTATTTTCTAACTGTACTGTAAGAGATGAAGACAATGAAAGGGTTGTTTCGGTCATGTCATGATTATCTAGTTCAAGCCATCTTCTGGCTCCAGGCTGCGTGGCTGGGTGACATGTGGCGTATGTCTGGGCAAGACCCTGGTAAAAGTCTTATAGTCACAAAATGAGCAAAGAAAGCCTAAGGCCTGAAAAAGATAAAGCAAGGGTACAGAGCAGGGTGTTGGGGGGATATAAGTGTGAAGTGATGGAACGGGAAGCTGTGACTGGTGGAGTCCATGCTGTCTCCGTCCTTGCCTGTGGTACTGCCCAGTCTGGGGTCTTCACTCATTTGTCTACAAACATGGAAGAAAGGGTATGGGGGAAGTGTGAAGATGGGTCATACTGGAGGGGTTTGTCACATTCTGTGGAGGTAACACCTCCAAGGACCTGCTGGCCGCTGCAGTGGATGACCAATGTCTTCCTTAGTCCTCCCCTGAAGGGGAAGTGGTCTCAGTGGCTTCTCACAGTCACACTATAGTCTTCTCATGTTTAGATCTGAACTCCACTGTTGACAGTTCAGCCCAACTGGAATCTTCACTGCCTGGTCTGACATGTCTAAAGATGTTCTTTGTTTCGTTTCTGCAGAATGAAGAGAAATCTCTCTCCGTCTTGTGATGAAATCTTTCCACACAGCACAAAACATCCATTCCCTAGCCATGATTCAGTCGAACAAAGGACGCATCAGTGCAGCTCACTAAGTCTCTATAAAATTTGAAAATTTCCTGTCCAGTCCCTCATACATTTTCAAAGGGGTTTCTTTCTCTGTGTAGATTTTAAATCAAATTTCTTCTATGAGTAACTTAATGTGTTTGAACAATATACATGCATTGAAAAAAAACAAAAAAACAACAACCTTATTTCCTCACTGACTTTAAATCAGACTAGACTTTTCTTATTTTAGGGCAATTAAGATCATAAAAAAATATTTTGTTTACAAAGAGGAGAATTGATATCAAATAGATTTTGTTAGAGACATTTTTCAGATTTCTTTCTGTAGATTCAGAAGTTTGAGGAGTTGCTTCAAAATCCATCCATCCATCCATTTTCCTTACACCCTTGCCCCTTAGTGGGGTCGGCAGGGGTGCTGGTGCCTATCTCCAGCCACGTTCCGGGTGAGAGGCGGGGTACACCCTGGACAGGTCACCAGTCTGTCGCATTGCTTCAAAATGTTTAACATAATTTTCCTTCCTCATAATGCCAGACATTCCCATGGGACATATATTTGCAAAAAATTATTTAAAAGGATGAAGACAGCACATTCACGAATCTAAAAAAATTGTACCTAGAGATGAGCCAGACATGTAGGCATCCACAGTTCTCTTCCTGACATTTTTTCCTATTTCATTTGACTTTTCAGTGACATCACAGAAGCAGTGATGATGCCTTAAAATACATCCACAGGTGTTCCTCCATTGAACTCAGAAGCAATGACTTTGTCATGTGGTCTTTTATATCATGTACGCTTTACTAAATTGCTTAAATCTATAGTAATTTTACTGTATGAATTAAAGTACCTGATACAAAAAAATATCTTCTGTAAAAGAGCAAACAAAAATTATTTTGGTAATCTTAACTGTGGACAAAGTTAAGTCTGATTTAATGTCTGGGAGTAAGAAAAGAAAGGTTTTGTGTCTTTTTAAACAGTATATGTAAATATCTACTTTCAACTGAATGCATTAAGAAAAAGTGTTGGCAAATCCAGCAAAATAACCCCTCACACCTACAAATCAATAGTGCTGGGTTTTCTAAGGTTAATAGAGCTTAAGAGGCATTGTTTATCATGCATGCCGCTCATTTAGAGGAACTACATAAATGAGCACAGGCTTCATCTGCATGCTTTTTATTGTCCACATGAGGCCTTCTGCTCCACAGCTATACTCAGTCGTCATAAATGTTTAAAAAATGCCCTTTGATAACGAGTTTGTCATTGTTTTACTCAGAAATATCAACCGGCCCATTACAGTGGCAGGTATTTTTTTCAATCAATACACAATAGTGCATTAATTTTTAATTCTTTATATGTCACTACAATATAAGAAAAAGTGGATTGTTGAGAGGCACCAGCTGGAGCTCATTTAATTTTCTGCAGGAGCAGTCAAACTGAGAGACTTGACAACTCTCTTTAGGCGCATGTGTGCCCACACACAGCCATGATTACGTTGCACATATTGGCAGGTTGTATGTATTTTCAAACCGTAGGTGTCTACATCTCTATGTTTGCCCACACAGCAGTTTTTTTTTATCAAATATAAGAAAGGTGAGGTTTCAAGATAATTGAATAATTTTTGCTGTCATCTTACAGAACACAAATTCAAGGAAACTAAATATGTAAAATTTAAATTGTTGACTTGTATATGCTTGTTTTGTAATTATTCACAAATGCTTCTTGATAATATTAGGAAATTATTGAAAACATTTGAAACATTCATTGCATGCAGTGGTATATTGCAAGTTTTATTTGATGACTGATAATAAAAATCGAGGCCTGTTAAAGAGTGTTTTTAAGTCAGGTGTGGATGCTTCCAAAGGTTCAGAACGTTTTCTCTCTCTTACTAGACATAGGAACCCCATTGCCTGACATCCACAATGGCATTAAGTCAAAAACAGTCATAGATAAACAAATGGACTGGTGACAGGGTGCTGTATCCACATATGTTAAGGGAGAGTTTAGTGGAATAAAAAGTGTAACAGAAAAAGTAACAGAGATAACAACAGACCTGAGATCGTCTTTATAGAAAAAGGTTCTGTGAAGCAAATACTTTATGGAGCTTGACCAAGCGTGGACTTTTCCTAGATTCAGTGCTTTAAGAGTTGCCACGCACACTGGTGCAATTAGTCGCAGGGGATAAAATAAAAATAAAAAAGTTTCAGCAACACAAAGTCTCCCTGAGCTTTACTACAGACATACATTAGGCCAGTATCGTGGTGAAACTCCTTTTAAAAGCTTGTATATCTCCAGATGTTAATTTGCACAATATGTGAGAAGTAATTTCATAACTAATGTCTTCTTAGAATTAAGAATAATCCCATCTGTTCAGCAAAGTTGGTCCCAAAGTTTAAAAAGAAAACCAGAGGATGAGTTTTGAAATCGCTGAACTTTTGTTTTTCTAGAAAGGAATAGAACTGGGCTGATTTCTATTTTGTGAAAATGAGACAAGAAGTTAAATGAAATTAGTGCAAAACAGTGAAAAAAAAAGTTTCTATGAATGGTAACACCAATGCTGCTGTTAGACTCATGTATTTGAGAAGTGAGCAGATCTGCTCAAGAAGTCATCCTGCACAGTGACTGTGCCCCCCTGACAATACACACATGGCATCACCAGGACCGTCCATACCGTGTTAGACTTCAAATGAACTGTACAATGACCTGCAAATGACAAGCACAGAGAGTTGCAGCCCCCTGCGACTTCAGTGTGAATGAGTTTTAACCCTTTGTTAGGGAGAAAAAGGGGAAGAAAGCTTAATCTATGATCCCAATGTTTCTGGAATGTTTAAAAAGGTCAATATGCTGATATTTTTGACAGCGCTTGACCTTTTGTGAAAAAAGTAACAAAACCATTGGAATTGAAATAACTTCTTTGTTTAGTTCTGGCACATAATGTATCACAGTCAAAGCATGCTGTCTCCCTGCAGCATCTGCCCATGAGTGACTTGACTGTTAATCCGGTGTATTGATCTAATATCAAAAGGTGCTATTTAAATGCAGCATATCTCCCTGGGAGCCCTGATCTGTCAGTGGGCTCTGTTTGGAGTTTGGTTGAATAACTAATGCCTGCAACTGTGTATCAGTGAGTCCAGGTGGCCCAACATCTGGCTTTCTGTAGCATGGTCAAAAATGTACAACGTAATAAATATATAAATATGAGGTAATGTAACAAAAATCGATTATTTTCTTCTCATGGGTATGAAAAGGTGAACAGTTCATGCTGTCCTCACAATCCTGTCATTTAAATCTCAACAGCAGGTTTTTTGTGTGTGGAGTTTGTTGTGAATCCTTTACTTTTATCATTATCTTTTTTTAGGGTTTTTTTTTAGTTCTCTGCTCTAAACTAAACAAAAACTGATAAATCTAACACTAACAGTAATATTTTTGATATTACTGTTGCTAAATGCTGATGTATCTAAAATCTTTAATCAGAGTGGAACAGTCTCTGTTGCAAATGCTAATGTCCTTTCAATATTAGAGCCTGGTAACTTGTAGATCATCTAACTAAAGACCACAGCTCATACCAATGTCATAACAAAAACTGTATTGCAGAGAAATCAGGCTACAATGCAATCTGGTCTAAGTTTATTTTCATCTTTAATCTGTCTTAAAGTCTCTTCATTTATCGATGTATTTGTGTTTTTGGATCTTTACAAGAGTGTGTATGATTAAAAAATACCCTTACAACCTTGAAGAAGATTCTTGTTACTGAATTCACAATATGATAAATAAAAAATACAGCTTGTGTTTGAAAGTAAGCCTGACGCTTTATGGATGTTTGCCTGTTCAAAATGTATGTTTTTGACTGTACCATTTATTGTGTCTGTTTTGGTGGTGCATATCTCCCCAATCAGGTTCTTCAATTCCAGCACTGGTATTCCCGCGCATGCATTAGACTGACCTCACATTAACCCAGATACATTTGATCTTTAAGAGCCATAAATTGGCTTTTGTCATTACCATAGGTTAATTACTGAGATTTGCTCAGCACCGTGGCTACACCGAGACTGCAATAATATGCACTACACAAAAGCCATTCACACTGCCTGCGTGAGCACTAAATAGGCATTGTTTTGATCTTTCTATTCCTGTCGGGAGTTTTGTTTGCATTATTCTATAATTGGCACTCTACCTAGCTGGACTTTTATTTAATTCTGCAGAGCTGAGTAAGAAACCTCACCCTTCCTGTCATTCTCCCCTGAATCCCTCATCTGACCTGAAGCCCAAATCTGGGTCTGATTGCTGGCCTTGCATTCCCCACAGCACCTATTTGAGAGCAAAACAGATATACTGCAGAATACATTTTAAAGATCATCCAGCTTTATTTTCAATATTATCATACATGTTGTATTTGACGAGTAGAAGCATAGATCCTCAATTTTCTATTGTAAGCGGTGCTCTGACAATTCACAGCATAAATGGCCTCCAACATCATTAAGATTTTTTTTTCTCTTGTGATTGTCCTTGTAAATTTTTGGAATCACTTCTAAACATATCACAATAAACAACATAGCTACACTGTATTACCACTGAGCCAGTTTATTACCATTATCTTCTGTTATTTCTTATGTGATGACACATTTTGAAGCAACGCATTTCACAGCAGCAAAAACATCCAATTTATTTTTGTAGTTTATGTTTTTGCTTTAGCTCTGCATGGTCTTGCCATCCACAGAACAGTATCATGGTATGATTCATTGCTGAATAATAAAGTCACTTCCTCAGCAACACCAAGACTGGAAGAAACACAATAGCTGCCTGTTTACATGTTTTGAACGTAGCAAGAATTAACAAACAGGTCAGAAAAGTTGTATATCTTTTAATTAATTTCTTCTTTTGGCTTTATTCTGCTACTATGCTGATTTTCTGATAGTGTTAGTATCACTAGTGATTTTCTGTGGTCATTAGTGATACTAACACTATGTTACAAGTAAATAGAAATAAGAAATGGGGACTCAGTTTTAAGTTTGTCACCCTCAGCTTGTCATATTTCAAAACCTTTTTAATTGCTGATTGTTTAAAAGTATCTAAGTTGCTATAATATTTAGTGTTTCAACAGCATAATATATGAAAACATCCAAAGCCATGAATAGATACAAATTGATTTAAGTTTTTTTGCTTCTTTACATATTAATTACTTTTGAAAAAACACATCTTGGAGACATAAAACATAAATATTTAAAACTTGAACTATAAACAATCTGTATTTTTATGGCACAGCAGATAGCCGTGAAATCACGTTTTCACAGCAAAAAGCATTTACAGACCTGCCTCTGTTAAAGACAGGAAGTGGATATCATAAATTAGTTCCAGCATGTCATTTGGATCTGTACTGCCTTATGGACTATTGTTGTAGATAGGGAATGGACTGTTTACTTGCTAAAAAAATTACAAGAATTTGTTGGTACACAGGAAAAGGATGGAGTGAAGCAGTTTTTCTACAAAGATCATATATGCCAGAAACATTAATTAGTTCTGTGGAGGAAACAGCTTACACTGTCTCTTGGTTGGAAACATTTTTTTTGCTACCGGATAAAGAAATTATTGGAAACTTGGTTTTAAGAGAATGAACACAGTTCATGCTATAGTCATGACAAATGGATTTAACTGGGACCAAACACTAAGAGTACCAAGGTAAGTACAGATGTTGTTTGTGAACATAATGTTTATCAGAAAACTACCTGATGTAAATGAAGACTAGGGTAGTTTACATCATTTACCTGATGTAATGTAAGACTAAATTACATGTGATGTGTAGAGCCTTTTTGGGGCCAAACAGAATGTTGTGAGAAAACTAACCATTGACAGATAAATTGAGTTTAAATATGATAACGAACAATATCCCCAGAAAAAGGCTGTGGTGTAAACCCTCATGAATAAAACACAACCTGGTTATCTGTAAAAAAAAAAAAAAAAAAAAAATTAACTTTTAAGAAAACTGCACAGCTCAGTAACACAAATGTGATTCTGGTGAGACAGGCAGACTGGGTTCACACAGAAAAGACCCACCATATGTTGTTGGCAGGTTCCACCCTACTTCACTTTGACTCATTTCTCATAACTTACTCCTCCATTCAAGCATTACATCATCACTCTTCGACTGCATTGAATTGTCTACTTTATTTTACACTTTGTTAGTGTATTTCTTAAATTCAGTTATTGAAGTAAATGTAGTTATTGTACAAAAAAAAATGTGTTTGTGTATTTGTGTACATCAAATGCATTTGAAATGTGTTGTTTTTTCTTTTTGTAAATGTAAAGTAAATTAACTTATAGAAGGAAGAGAAACAACATATCATTGAGTCTTCTATTCACACCCTTCAAATCTTTTTACATTACCAGGATTTTTGCTGGAATTCTAATCAGAGCAACAATAAGTCAGTAATTCTTAGCAGTCATGTTTGGGTTAACTAATATGACGTTTTATAATTTGAAATAAGTTAATATTAAATAGTGAAATAAAATTTCTGCTAAGTCAAACTTAACTTAGCTGGTGATGGGTTCACTATAACCTCAACAACACAAGTAGTCATACTGTCACACATTCTGCAAACGCTTTATTATGTCAACGGACTGTAATAGAGACTCCCGAAAAAGATATTAAGACAAGGGTGAGTTTCTATGCATGTGTGTGTGTGTGAACAGGTTCGTACATGATTATTACCAGTGGGCGTTTCTCCCGTGTTCCTTTATGAGAAGAGGTTTTAGATTTCCCTGCTTTAATAGGCACTCAATGGTGATGATCCTCTTTTAGCTTGGTAACCATGACACTCTGCCTCTTGGTGTGATATGGAAGATCAAATACAATGCGCCGGATGTTGACTGGAACAGTACATCCATCTTGTTTTTTTTTCAGAGATTGTACTTTTAGAGCTTACTTTTTTCTCCACTGAATTATTTGATCATGAAAACCCTTAAAAAAGATTTGAAATTAAATAGTTTCCATTTAACTTTTAAGCAGATATTTTAAACACTATAAAATCTGCTGCCTCTCATGGTTTCAGCTCAGGAGACAATCAAGGATAAACATGGCTTTGGATGGTGACAATAGATTTTAAAGCCCTTGTAAAAACATGGAAAGGAAAAGTAATCAAATATAGCATTAGTTCTTAACTAAACTAGGAAATCTCAGCATATTGTCTTGTATGGAAACCTTAGATTAATGGTGATTGTAAGCGCTATGCTAATACAACTAAGGCCAAAAACATATGGATTGCATGTAAACTGAGATCCATCCAGTGACAGCGCTCCCTACGTGGAACCAACTCTGAGTTAGTTCGCTGTCAGAGCCTGCGTGGGAGTCTTTATCAAAGTAGTTTCCAAATGAAACAGATTTCAGTATCAGCAAATATAAGAACTGTGCTCATAAGAAAAAATCTTCATTTATTACATGAAGTGTCAATATTATTCTACATTCATCTAGTTCAGAGTATTTTCTGAGTTTTTCTTTTAACTTTCTTGTTGTTGGAGATTTTAGGGTTATGTACAGTTTCAGTTTTAAAAACCTGTAAAGAGAGGGCGTTTTTAACAGACTCTCCATACAAATGACAAATATTTTATAGTATTTCCTTTTTAGGTTGCATTCAAAACAAATTGATAAATATATGAAAAACTGCACGAGAGGAAAAAAGATAGTACAAGATTGAAGGAGCTCTAAGAGCGTTGACACTGCATTTGAATACAATCAAACCATGACACTAGCTTTCCCCAAGATGGTAATGTCTCTAGCTTGAATGTGGTACATAATATAAAGATTCACATGGAGATTTGTTGTGCAACAAGAAAGAAGTCAAAAGAAATATGGGATGAGAGGACAAGCTTGGCTAGTTAACAAGCCCAGCACTCTGTGGCCCCAACCTGCCTGTATTTCACTACCGAAATGAATGAGGACTTGTGACAAAAACTGTCATTTGAAAAACAAATAAAAAACTACGCTAGTGCAGTTCAACAGATTAGTTAATCTTGCCCCTTGACTTTGGTGGGAGAGTTTGACAGATAAAATTAATTAATTCCTAATTATCTATTGAATAAATAACAAACATTGATTTATTTCATGGTTATTTAATTAATGAATCAATGATGTATTTATTTATCTAATCATTTTACTTTTAATTCTCCTTACTTTACATCAAAGTTGCAAAAAAACTTTTCAAGTATACCAGAAAGACATTATTCTTTTTGAATTTTGTTTTTCATACGTGGAAGGATTAAATATTTCACTTAATTTAACATTTAAGAGTACGAAATGTGTCTACAAGTTCAAATTTATTGGACATTTTCTCCATTTTACATAATCTGCAAATTTTCAACATCATCTGGGCTTTAACTAATTTGTTTAAAGTCATAATAATTTGAGTGCATGTAAGCTTCTTAATTCTCAAAGAACTTTTAAAATTATTTTTCTTCTCATGATTCTGGCTTTTTGGAGTGGCAAACAGGGATTGTTTTGGAAACCGTAAGTGACCTAAAATGCCTGAGAAAAAATATTTTAATATAAAATTTATACATCTCTTGTTTCAACTGTGTTTTGCTGACTTATGATTATGAGGTGATGAAATTAATTTCAACTTGCTTTTTTTTTCTAAATACAATTTCCTGTCTCCTTCCTATAATGTCCTTTTTGCCATACACACACAAAATCCCTTTCCTGCTCTTCCCTGATGCCCGTGGTCTTTTCCAGCTCAGTGACAGTGATGAATGCAAAACATGGAACACATTAATGCAGCAGATTCTGGTCAATGTCAGGCCTTTCTTCACTGTGTCAAGTTAAACAAACAAGATCAAGCCAAAGCGAATGGTAATTGACCCTCCAGAGATAAGGCCGTTGCTACTGAAGCAAGAGGTCACCGGAATCTCAAGCCACCATCAGACCTGTGTGGCCTCTCAGAAAAAAAAAAAAAAGAAATATATTCTCCACACATTGACCAGATGTTCACACTTTTATACATTGCTGTAGGGTTCTTACAGGTGAGTTATTATGAGAAGAATCCTTGCATTATATACTTTCCCTGCACAATGCTTCATCTGAAATAGACTGTCATGTAATAAGTGGATTTTACTTGTAGGAGATGTCTGAGATCTTAGTGGGACGTGCTTAAGGTGTGGAGGATTCTGACACTATGATGACACATTCTGGTGAAACCTAACTAATTAGGAGAGTTTTTGATTTGAAACTTCTGGTTTTAAAATGATGAACCTTGTATACTTACTGTACGTCCTTCAGGGTTTGCAAGTATCACGGTGATGCTGTGTAATTGGGAAAGTGTGAAAGGAGTGGAGGACACTTACCAGGGTGTTAAAGTGATGAATTTTAAGGCCAACACATGAAAGAATTTCATTTTCTCTTACTTTTATGTAGTAATTTTTAGTTCATACTAAAAAAGTACTCTGTGGCAGATTTGATGTTTTTTATGAGCATACATAAGATAATTTGTGACAGTGAAACCAAAGGTTTTCCATCTTGAGATGATGGTTTATTTGTCTCATTTTTGCTTTGTTCTGATAAGAGTTTATATCATTATCTTAGTAAAGATTCTGACTGATGTTATATCATGTTAGAAAAACATGTTTTCCTGAGTCAATTTCTTGTGAATAGTTAGTGTGCTTTTCTCAAAATTCATTTTAGAGGGATACATCTTTTTTAAGAAATCAGAATAACCATGCTGATAACTGATCAAATTCAAAACTGTGACATTAAGTAAGATCCATCATGGCGATGCTCATTTTGTTTCTGAAGAAAGGCATCCCCACAGCATGATGTGGCCACCACCATGATTAGCAATGGACACAATTTCAGAGTGATTTGCAGTTAGTTTTGTGCTGCGCAGCATGGATGGATCTCTGCAGTTCCTCCAGAGTCACCATGGACGTCTTAAGTGCTTTTTTGATCAAAGCTCCCCTTACATGGTTTATGATAGATGGACAGCCATGTCCTCAAAGGTTCTAAGAAAGCTCTGCCGCATTCTTATATTTTTGCATGATAGAATGAAAAGTATATCATGAGAACTTCAAACCTTAGGATATTGCTTTATAACCAAACCCTGCTTTCACATTATCCATAACTCCATCCATGACACATCTGGAGTCTTCTCTGTTGCCCCAAATATTTGTGGAGAACTCTTCAGGAGGTAATATGCGTGACAGGACTTGACATGGTAAGTTACATTTTACATAAAATTTGTTAAGGGACAATTTCAATAATTAGTCTAAAATATGAAATTATGACAACTCGTTAAAATCTTTCTTGAGATCTGTCCTGGTTAAACAACCTTAAACTTTCTGGGGAAAGATGTCAGCTTGGTAATGGCATCTGCCTCTTTAATATTCCTTCTATCCATGTCCATACATAGAGCCTTCTGGAGGTCACTCATGTCACAG
Source organism: Girardinus metallicus (assembly GCA_903067095.1). Lineage (NCBI taxonomy): Eukaryota > Metazoa > Chordata > Actinopteri > Cyprinodontiformes > Poeciliidae > Girardinus > Girardinus metallicus. The sequence continues at coordinate 29,346 of CAEGAE010072149.1, forward strand.
TAAACATTTCCTAAGTCCTTTTGTTTAATATCGGTTCTGTGGTTAGAAAATTATTTCATGGATTTTCTTCTGTCTACGTTCAGGGAATTAAAAATGACCTTAATTCATATTTTTGTCTCTTTAATTCTGACATTTTAATTTAAGAATTTATTAGGACCATATTTTATTTTACAAATGCATTAAAACATTAAAGTAAGTGTAATCATGAAATTAATTTGTACATATTAGACATACAATCTTGAAATTACACTTTACATTTTTCAATAAATATTAAGTTTTCCAATAAGGATTTATTTTCTGACAAGTCCAACTTTTCCTTTTTTGTTCACTATACTCAGTAAATTGTTAGAAAGATGACCTCTCAGTATGCGAACAGCTACCCAGCAGTACATCCAGCTGAGTAGTAGGAAAGTGTTGTTCAAGTGCACTTAGTTGTAGAAGTGGGTCCCTCAGGATGAAAAATTGAAGGGGCGGGTGGTGAACCGGACAGGTAGTTACTACATTCGTGGAGTTCAGAGAGTTGCATCTTACCAATCTGGTTTATTCTTTCTCCTTCTTGCATTAAACAATTTCCAAAGACCTTTTAAGCAAAAAGGAGCTTTATGTAGCTGTAAAATCTACTTTAATTATTTTTATCTATCAAACATAAGCATTACAAATCAAAAGATTTTGCTTAATAAACTTTCAACATTTTAAACTTAAACCTCCTCATCATTTTTAAGAATCAACATAAAGGTTAATTACCAATTCAGTTAAAGATTATTAAACAAGTAAACAAGAACAAGTAATCAATATTATCAAGAATTTTACTCATTTTTACCAGTCTAAAACTCTTTCTTATATATTCTCTACCGATTTAATTTAGTAAAATAAGCACAAAACCAAAGTTAAAAAAAATAAGGAAACAAGAAAGGAATAACTTAAAAATGTTACAACTAAAAGATGTAGAATATCTAACATTCATAAAGCCAACCAAACTATGTGTGAGAAAACTGGACTCTAACAACACAAAAATGAACTAACAGAGGATAGCACGCAGTCCAAACAAAGGACATTTACTGGAACTGAACTTCAAAAGGGCAAAGAGTCCTCTCTCTAATTCGGTAAAACATTTGTGCAGTTTGGACTCCCGGTAACAGAGATGTCAAGGAGGACCGATTAGCCATTCAAAGATTAACTTGAGGTTTTGCTATGTTTTGTTTATTTTATTTTATTTTATTTTATTTTTTACATTAGAAAGGCAGGTAAAGATAGACTCTTGCAATTTTTTCAGCAAGGCCACTGTTAGCCACAAACACCAACAAACTGTTGCTTCAGACATGATAACTTATGACTGAGGCTGCTTTGAAATTCAAACTGCCCAACATGTAACCATTTCTCTTAAAAAAGACGCTGGTTCACATAAAAGGTTAAGCACAACCCATAATTGTTTTTCAAAGTTCCATAATCATGGAATCATTTAAAAACTTCCTCAATTTCTAAATTTGTAAAATAAGATTTGTTGTCTAAGAGCTTGCACATGTATCGACAGGCAAAACATTAGAAATAGAAACTGATGATGTTAAATACTCTGGATATTTTTAAAGTCGCTAAGAGACTGAAGGTATTTTGACTAATCCTGTTAGCTGACAAGTACATTTCATAGCGATGTACATTTTACATTTAAAAAACATTTAAAATGACCCTAATATGTTAGCTTAGTTTCGCTTAACCTATAAGTCTGAATTAATTTTAATCAAATCAATAAAATTTAATTGATTGAATTTTGATTGATTGAGACTTTTGTAATGATCAAATCTGAATTATAACAGTTACACTATTATTCTAAATGATACCTCCGTAAAGAACCATACATCCTTCATTGCATATCCCACAGCAGGTGAATCTGATTGGTTGAGAAATGTCATTGTCTTGCATTTTATTAAGCCGAGCGGCTTGTTGTTTTCATTTGTGGCTTTTAATTTTTGCATCTGTCCCTGCAGTTGGAGTTTTTATTACTATTAATTTACTACTTGAGTTTTGTCTGCTTGGCCACTCCCATTCATAGAGTGATGAGGGAATGCACTTAACGCTCCCCGCTTACAGCTGCTTTGTAAATTGTGAGCATGAATTGGATTTAAAGGGGCTTGATGAAGCCACACTGTCCCCTGGTTTTAAGTGTGTTTAATTTCATACCATCTATAAATAAACACATTATTCACTTATGCACACTGTGAAGGGCTCATATGTTAGTCTCTGACAATTGTACTCGAAGGCTGTTTCAAAGACTTACGGCTCTCTGGTTCTTCTCTAGTTAATCCACTTCTAATGTTGACTCTGCTTGCTTTCATTTAGAAACCAATGCTGTTGTCTTTGTTTTAACAAAGCTCAAACTATGAGGGAATTGTAATTTAAATGCACTTGAAATCCAGGGAGTTCTTGCAAACATTTTTGTTTGGTTTAATCTACAGATTGTTATGTCTAAAGCCAAGTGGGAATTATGCAAAGCAAACTCCTCAAAAGAGGACAAATACAGAAATTCTCAAGACTGAATATGTGGGAGGGCTTACTCCAGCTTCCGCTGCCAGTTTTAGCACTGGAGGATTGTACGTTGAATGGATTTTTGCTTTTATATCTTGCCTTCATTGTTTTTCTCTGATGTAGTAAAGGGGAGGTTTTGTGTTGCTCCTTATTAAAGCATAAAAAATATAAAGTGAAGCGGTTTTTATTAGTTTCTGCCCCAAATAATCTCTTGAATAATAGACTAACAAGCACAGGCTCAAGGTTTGCATATCCAGTCTTAGTCGTACTTCGTCTTTGGTGGATAAACAACATAAAAGGACACAATGCCACTTAGGTTTAGCTGAGAAAAACTCCACTGTGCATACATTGAAATGACTCCATGGATAATCATCACAAATGCCTACTGAAGGACCTAAATGCACTGTAATTAGAAAATAATAGGCCGGTTTTCATGGATGGAAGGTTTCTACTTAACATTTTCACTAGAAGCAAATTGGCTAAAGTCAAAATCAAGCCAGGATAGAGGCTCGTCAGACCCCAATATAAAAGTTGATCTTGGCTGTTAAAAGGAAAGAACTGTGCATGCAGAGGTGTAATGGGCATGTGGTCTCTATTAAGGCTAACAGCTCCCATCTCCTTCAAGGTGGTCATTTAGTAGTGCTGCTCACTCAGCCTAATCAATGGTTGAAGTTGCAGCGAACCATTAAATAAAAAAAGAGGCTAAAGATGAGGTGCTTCTGATTGGGGTTAATTGGATGTAATTGGAATTTATACTGTACAGTGGACGACTCATTAAGAACACATTTAAGAATAATGTCATTTGAGCTCAGGTCATTTAACCATTTTTACACAGAAAAGGCGAGAGGCAGGAATTGGAAAATGACATGATCTTGTTTTGAATGTCATATGCAGCATACAGTGCATTATATGAAACCCCTCGAACTTTTAAGCATTTTGGCCTCACAGTGTGATGGTCCAACTCCGAACTCACAATGTGCATGAGATTGGTGTTGAAGGAAAATAATACATGGTTATTACATTTTTCCTAACAAATAGGCTTTTGTGAAGAGTCTTACGCATGTTTATTGAGCCATTTCTACGCCTATAAATCTGACATCAGATATCGCTGACCTCAGAAGTCACCTAATTAGTAAGCAGAGTTAATGTGTGACAAAGACACACAGATATAAATTAGCTTTTCTGAGAGGGCTTTGGATGATTGGTTTAGAACTAATTGCATCACAAGTATCAAGAAACACACCAGACAGACCAGAGATAAAGTTGTAGAAAAATTTAAAGCAGTTTGATTTTGAAACAGCATTCCAAGATGTGAATATTTCACACAGCACTTTTCTGTTCATCAACCAAAAATGAAATGAGTATGGCACATGAAAGTGTAGAAAGATGGTTTGTTAGCTGACAGAAAAGAAAAATGTATTTAATTGTAGCTCACAGCGAGTATTAAAGGGATACCACAAACGTGTAGCAGAATCTGCTCCTGTCAGGTAGCAAAACTGAACTTTTTGCACAGTAAAACTGGCAATGTGTTAAATCAACACTGAGTCTATTTGATCCATATCAGAATTGTTCTTTACTTTCTTCTTTCAGAATTATTTCAACAATCAATTGAGTAGTTATGGCACTTGGATGAGTTAAAACTACTCTTAATTAAATTTTAATCTAGATTTAAAACATTTTTTTTTACTCAATTCTAAATGATAAAGATTATTTTAAGGTATAAATTACAACTTAATGAACAAGGAAGGCACAGTATAGTGAGCAAATAAATGAGTGTTATGCTTTTATTTGGATATTTTCAGTCTAAAGTGTCCTTGTCTTTCTACAGCTGGCTTAGCAGTGAGAAAATATCAAAAGTAAGTTTAGTTTATTTTATTTCCTAAACAATGCAAAGTCATTTAATACAGCCTTCATTTCAAAAGATATTAATGCGGTCATTATTCTGAAGCTGCAGTTAATATGGATAGATTATTGTGAGCCATTAACATCCCATAATACGCCAACATCACTGGCTAAAAATCAATTGCATCCTTTCACAGTAAGACATGTGGAGCAGTTGCAGACTATAGCTCGCATAATGCCTTCCTTTAACTAATTACAGGGAATAAAAACACAAAAATGTGAATATTTAATAGAATAGTTTTAAGTTGCTCTTAGGAAATCAAAATATGGAATCACTATTCTGTTGTAACTTCAAAATGATTTGTTTATCTTCTTCATAACTCCTGTATGCATCAATGTATGGATTTCAGTATAGAAATAAACATTAAATGTGAGTAAACTGCAATATGTAAATTTTATTTTTAGATTTTTCATTTTTTCCTACTTTTGTCTGACCAGTTTCCTGCATTGGACTGCAACTTGAAGCTCCGTGCCATGAGACAAGCTCAGACGGATGGATTTCAGCACTAATCCGTTTGATGTAAGTGAATTTAGGTTCTAATTCGTGGGCTTGTGCACTGTATAACAAGCCAGAATCTGCAACACACGGTTCATAAATTCAAGAGGAGAGCGAGAGCGAGACAGAGTGCGGGATGAGAGAACGGGGTAGAAGAATATGGTGTTTAACGGGTAGGCAGTATGTTTTATCAGTCACTGGCACCATTTAGCTGACAAAAAATGAGCAGACCCAGCTCTGGGAATAGGGCCTAGGCACCGGGTGTTCACCAAATCCTCACAAGAAGAATATCAGCTCTTCTCACATGCTGGTGCCTGATATCCACTTCTGTAGCTGAAAACTATCTCCATTGTCCAGTTTGATTGCCTGAATCAAACTGATTTACTGCAAATCCATCTGAGCTTTGATAAATCTATTACAGTTTCATTTCACTGATTTCATTAACGTGAATAAAACCAGCCATGCTTTCTGCATAACTGCCTTTTAATGGCTTGGCCCTGTCACCTGCCTCAGTATTAATCCCTCTGACTTATTGCTCCGCAGAGGGAATGAGTAATGGGTATTTGAATGTGATCAGCACAGTACAATGCAATTAAGGAACCAGTACTGTTCTGTGCCTTTAATCCTGAACTAATTTGAATTGCAGTTTGATAGCACTGTGAATCCTGCATAATTATGTAGGGTGCATATTAAACTCTGTGACAAACCAAAGAGGCCTTTAACTAGCCCTGCCATGAGGAGAGCAGCCAGGAGAGCCACAGTAAGGTAGCAGCCATGGCACTCTGGAAGTCTCAATTACCACAGTCTTGGATGACAGGTGGAAGCTGGGGAGGGGTGGAAGACTTTGTTTGAAAGCAACTGACGCTAATGTCTCGCTCTCTTTTTCTCTGTTCATAACTTCACCCGTAATGCACAAGTGTAAACTAAGCCCTCCCATAAAGACATCAAGGGTTAATCAGAAAGGGTTTGAGATCTATACGTGCACCTCAGCTCTAAATTTTTTCTGAAACAGAAGGTGTTATGTTATTAAGTCATTATGTTGTTTTTCCAAAATCAGGATAATCAACAGGAAATGCATATACCTAGCATCCAATCCCATAGGAAAAACATTGATTTTAATATTTTGTTTTTGAATTCTGCCAATGTGCTGATGTACAATTTATTTTTTAAATGTCTTATCTGATTAATTAGCAGAACCTAATGCATGGTAATTTTTATACAGAATCAAATAAAAATCTGAAAAGTGTAGGACACATTTATATTTAGCCTTTCCAAGTCACTAGTAGAGCTGCCTCTCACTACAATGGCAACTTTAAGCTTTCATCCATCCATCCATCCATCCATCCTGGACTATATCCAGTGGTCACTGAACAGGTCACCAGTCCATCCATCAAATTGATTGGAAACATAAATTTTAAAGCCTTGGCTTTATTATCAGTTGGATTGCACTTTGACTAGGCAATTCTAACACGTGAGCATGTTTTTATGTAAACTATTCCATTGTATCTCTACCTGTATTTTTAGGGCCATTGCCTTTTTGAAAGGTGAACCTCCATTCCTGTATACAATCTTTTGCACCATCTAAGGTCTTCTAGAATTGTCCTGTGTTTGTCTTCTCCCAAATTCTCATAAACTATGACCTGCTTCCCTGTTTCTGCTGAAGAAAAACATCTCCACAGTTTGATTCAGCCACCACCTTGTTTCACAAGAGAATTGCAGGCTCAGGCTTCTTTGATCTTCATGATGCTGATTATTAACCGTTTATTAGCAAATCTCAGAGGGCTTCACAGCAGAATTGTAATGATAGGTTAAGTTGGACACATAGTAACTTTATCAAATAATTAATTGACTTAAAATTTTTATTTAATGTATCAGAGGAATAGGGGCTCAGCAAAATACATGTCATCCCTTTTAGATTTGAATTTGTATTTTTTATATATATAAAACTATACATATTTTTTCTTCCATTTCCCAGCTTCTACTTCACTTCTAATCCACTTATACTTTGTGTTAATTTGTTACATAAACTCTAGATCAAATACATTAAAAGTTGTGGATGTAACAAGCCAAAAACAGTTAGTGTGGTGTGTATAACTTTGGAAGGCGTTCTAAAAGTTTCTTAAAGTTTTAAAGTTCCTACTTCCGACAACATACTGTGTGAAAAATAAAGGTTTATAGAAAAGCATTCCCTTTAAAAAAACTAAATAAAAACTCTAGCTATAAAATCATCCAATGATTAAACTGATAACACAGTCAGACTATTGTCAAATCTTGATAGGAACACATAATGGAAATGTTAGTTGACATATAAAAGATCGTTTTAAAATTGTAAGTACCTCAATCACAATTATCCTTCGTTCTTGTACCTCAAGTTGTCTGACTTGGGGGACATTTCACACCAAATTAAAACAGTCTTAACAGTGAGCTATTCTGCTTCACACAAAATTGAAGAATAGAGGGATAGAGTGAAGAGGGAGAAAAAGATGCAGATACAGAGGGGAGAAGAGGAGGAAGACACAGAGGGGGCTGCTGGCTAAATTAAGCCATTGTGACTCAAAATCCTCCTTTAATAAGGTTCATGCTGTCTACAACTTCATCATTTTCTCCTGAATGATAATTACTTTATTCAATCATGTTCAAGGTTTTAGTGAAAGCTAGCATTGATTGATTAACTTCAATTACCATGCTTGCATTTGCATAGATAAAAACTGCTTTTCAATTTGTGAGTGGCACACGGATGGAAACCCTGCCTTGATATTTGCATTTCAATGTGAACGGTGAAGGATAAAGGTGGGAGCAGGGTCTGATCACTGCTAAGCCCTTTCTGGTCGACTGCGCCAGCATCTATTTTTCCATAAACACCCTTTGTTGTGATGTTGGTTTGCTCATTCCATGCAGAGAGAGCCAGCAGTGAGCTCTGTTTGCAGGCTGGCTTGATGCCTCTGTTGGGGGATTACGCGGCGTTGCGCTACAACTCAGAGGAGAGCTTAGGTGAGCTCGGGCTCGGGCTGCGGCAGCGCACAGCTCTCGAAGCAGCCGTACGTCAAACAGATGAATAGAAGAATGTTGATAAATTTCACAGTTCAGGGGGCTTCATGTAGCTAATGAAGATGCACACATTTACTTAAAGAACAGCATGCACCAGCAGATGATTACTGTCATCAAATGTCTGGATCAGTCATAACTACCCCTTACAATTTAGATTGACAGAAACTGTAGCTTTTGTATGAAGTATGAAAATTATCTGAAACTTTTTGTCAAGCTTTCCTACTTCGGCTGAAAACTATACTTGCTCATCTTCATATAACAAGCTATCTTCCCTCATGACAAGCTGAAGTCTTTTTGCTTCTTGCCAACTTTAAGTGATAATGGAAAAACCAACAGATACTTGTAATTGCATTATTGTAACTAGAAGACCTGAACACCTACGTGTGAAAAAAGGGAGTTCATGGACATTTGATCACAGCGAGCTAAAATAAAAAATAATGAGAGTAGGTTCTTCTGTAACATAGAATTTCCATTTGCACTGCAGTCCATGCAAGGAACTCCACAACTATACAATGAGCAAAATCACAGCTGTGCCACTTATGCACGAGTATTGGGATTACTGTCACCTTTGTCTGCATATTTTTCTTTGATTAATGTCACCCAAATGCTGTGTCTTCCAATTGAGAACCCAGTTCATTTGCATGATTTTTTGTACATGGTGCAAATTTGAGGATGAATTAGTCAGTCTCTTATCTTTGTTGAAATGGAGTGTTTTCTTTTTTCTACTTAAGGAGTTCCAATGCAATATTCCCATAGAATTACATCTGTGAGATACACTAATCATTTGCACAGCCATAAAGACCTTATTTACCTTCATATAAAAGAGGGAAATTAGCATTAGGATACCCTAAATGAACAGGAAGTTAAATCAAGACATTTGCTTTTATTCCCTAGTTTTTTAGCTGGAGAGGCAAAACAGCAGCTTTTACACTTTTACAATGTGTATCAACATACGATGCGTTAATGCTGCTTTGGGAGGGAAATCCCAGATGCCGCAGGTTCTACGTTGTTATGCTGGAAGGTAACCTCAGAACCAAGTCTTTGACGATCTCTAACAAGTTTTCCTTAAGGATTGCCCTTATTTAGCTCCATCCATCTTCCCTTCAAGTCTTGCAAGCGCTCCTTTTTGTGATGAAATATCAACACAGCATGCTGCTGCCACCACCATGCTTCAATGTGAGGATTCTGTATCCAGTTTGATCTGAAGTATAGCTTTTTTCTTTTCTTTTTTTTTAACCAAAGAAGCCTTTTGCCCATTGGCAAAAATATTTGCGTTTTGGTTTTACCCAAGGAGAATATATTTCTTTGCATGCTGTGTAGCCTCCCTTTAAATAGGGATTCCAATTGCTGTCCTTCTACAATGACTTGCTGTTGTGTGTAACAGTCAAACAACCTTTTCTACTTTCATGTAAAAGAGAGAAATTAAAAGAAGGTGCAAAAAACAGAACAGGGAGTTTATAATCAAAGCACTCACTTCTATCCCCCACTTATTTGCTGGAGGGACTAAGCAGCCGCCACAGCGTGTTTAGCAGCAGACAGTGATCAGTTGATGGCTTTTTAAGGTATATGGCAGCCCTATCTCCTAATGCTGCCTTGGAGGGGAATTCCCAGATGGCACGCGATGATTAGGTAGTTCACATAGCTGTTTTGAAATGAGCATCTGGAATCACAGGTTGAATTAACACCACTGGGTCCCTCATTTTCTCTAAATGAGTGTCATTCAATTAATCTAATTATTAGGCATGCAAAAACTGAAGGACTAATAGATTTGTATTATATCATCATTATCATCTCACAAGTGCTTGCATTTTCTTAAAAGGTACTTTGTATTTAGAACAAAGAGAAACATCCTACAGCCTTGGTTAATAGTAATAGTTTACAAGTTTAAAAAGATTTTAAAGTGTGGCTATTTTTTTATTGTGTCATTTGCATTTTTGCTTTCTGCTGTGCAGCAACTTGCAGTCATTCTCATATCTGGTCCTACCAACATAGAGCCCTGCTGGGTTTCACTTTTGTCGTGTAATCAGCATCTGATTTAGACAAAGAACACCAGCTGAATGAAATTAAGATTCCAGTTTAACGGAAAATAGTCAGCTCTCTGAAGGACACTAAATTTCGGCAGTGGATCTGCCACAAAATAAAATGTGACCTGGAGGAATTAGTAAATTTCATGGCATAAAATAAGTTTGAAAGAAAGTAGAACAGAAGAAAACTGCTAATTATGTTACATGGAACTGATTTTAGCCTCCCCCTCCCCCCCCAAAAAAAGTATTTTGGAGCTCCTATGGTTTTTTTCAGCTACATTTACTGAGAACAAAAGGTTGAACTGGTGATTTTTGTCTCTCTTTTTTCACTATCTGACACAATGGACAGGCAGAGCACATGATCAGTGTCAACTCCCCATCAACTGCCTCCTTTCACATAAATCATCTGATGCACGTTTAAAGTGACCCCTCTCATGCCTGTCTCTCAGTACCCCCATCGCCTCCCCTCGCTCATCTCTGGATCTCCTGCTGTCCGGAAGGACCCTCTCCCTAGGATGGAGTGGCTTCCTGCTGGGACTGTTGAGCCCAGGAGAGAGGGAGGCGATGCTGGGGAGGGGGCGTTGCACAAACCCGGAGAACATTATCAGCAGCCCACAACCTCATCCAGAACCCTCCAGTCACTGAGCTACCATCCCTGTTACCCCTCCCCCACACACAGACAGACACCCCTTCCTGCTGTTTGTGTGTGTATATGCATCTGTGCACTTGTCTCCGTATGGGCTTCTCTGTTTGATGGAGAAAAATAGCAGATCAGTACACCTTGTGCATCTCTGTATAAATGGCTTTTAAGTGGGTATTGTACATATGTGTGGTCATTAAGTAAAATTACCTTAATACACGCAAAAATATAATTTCTGAGGAAGAAAAACTAAATTAAAGCAAACAAATGGGGAAAAAAAAAACTCCTGTGTTGTTTCTTCAGGAGAGCTAAGAAGAGATTAGAAGGAGCTTGAGACCTCCATTTTGACTGACGGATAAATGAAAGACAGCCTTAATGTTAGACTTCAATGCATGCTGGGGTTGAAAACTTAAATCAGTTATATGTGCTGGATCCCTAACTGTCCATTGATGAATGAACTTTACTGGCCATGATCAATGATTGTCCAATCAAAACCTCAAAAATTAAGATTTTACTCAATTGGTGAACACACCATGTGCAAGTCATTGAGTAGAGAGGATCTAAATTTTGATATTTCTATTAATGAGATGTTTAAAATTTGATGAAATGGATTCACAGACAATGTAAAATATATATTTTAAAGTAAACTGGGTATGTTGAGACAAGTGTGTACTTCATTCAGAGGGCAAGTGAGAACAACTTTTAGAAGATAACAGGAAGGATGTAAATAGCACAACAAAGATAATTTGTCTTATTCTTTTTAGCATCATTATTACTCAACATGTTGGATAAGGGGATCTTGATAACAGTTTATAAATGCTGCCATTTTAATTGTTAATATTGAATACATTTTAAAAAATTTTAAAAGAGTAAAATAAATAAATAATGCAGTCTATTTTTAAGAAACATTTTTATTTCTGCCTATTGGCCTAATCACATTCCAACAGTTCTTGAACAGCCCTCCATAAGCTACACTTCAGTCTTGGCTGGTCTATAATGCAAACACCTTGGCAGCTTAATTCACAAAGACGAGATACCAATTTTGTCTCAGCAAGAGATATATCAAGGATGTCAAACAAAGCAAACAACTGCATCGAATTCTGATAGTGCAAAGCTAAGCCTTCAATTTGAGCTCTCCATCGGAAGAAAGCAGAAGTTAGCTTTAAATATATTCCTAGTAGAAGAGACAGCATATTGTGTTATCATAAGAGTTTGTTTACCTAGTGAATCTACATATGGCTATCTAATATCTTTGTGCCATAGAGCAGGTTGGAAGCTGGAGTCCCAGGGGTTTCAAGGCTAGGATTATGCATGGCCAGGGGTTGAACTATTGCCCCTGAGTGATTGAAAGACCTCTACCAGCTTAGGCCTTGTTTATTGTACATTTGCATTGCTCAGTTCCAGAAGGCTGTCAGGAACTATCAGCGGTCGAGTAGCTCATATCTGAACCACTACTATTCTGTTTCCTCCTGATCACTCTCATGCCTTCCAGCAAGCGGCAGAAGCTCGAGGCTTATAGGCAATCATTTAGTCTGATTGACCAGGATATTGTCTGATCAATATCTTGCACCAAGCCCCATACGGCGAGAGAAAACAAATCAAGTGTTTGTGTATTTACAGCCAGTATTTACACTGGCATTCGGGATTCAATACCGAAGCGCTTCTTTCTTAATTTGGATTAACGAGAACCTAGCTGATTTGGGTCTGCATCATGCTCTTCTTTACTTTTCCCATGAAGTTTCAGGTAAGTGACTCCATGACACAATTCTGAAATGTGTTTTGTGTCAATCAGTTGCTTCTTGAACCATCTCCTACAACGGAGGCGCACATCTATTAATAAAGATAATTGCATTTGGATCCATGCCCTGAAGTGGTCAACTACGCAATTTCACTAATTCATCCTGGTGAAAGGTTGACCTTAAGAAATGTAATTACACACACACCTCAGTTACACAAGAGCCCATGAGGTCCCCAAAACGTTTACTGGTGAAGAAGGTATAATTACCAGAAAACAATTAGGCTATTCTTGTCACAGTTGGCAAGAGAGTTTTTCAAGTGCTACTTCTGGCTTTTGAACAAACAACTGATTATGAAACTCTTTTACTCAAGCACATGCTGGCAAAATAAATAAAGCTTGCCCAATTTATTAGTTCGTTTTTATTTAGAGAGGCCTTTTTCAAAGCTTGAGAAGAGAAAATCAAGTTATTAAATTTTATTTGGAAACATGGGACACCTGTGACTTTTTTAAGGCATATAGCCATGATCTGCTCTGGTTCTACATGGCCAAGTGAAATTAAGTGGTTTCCCAGTAAAAACACAAACCATTTATGAATTTTAATAGGTCCTCCCCATGCCTCATAACTATGCATGACTTCATACTTTCATAATTGACAGGAAATATGAACTAGGCCAAGGGTCGCCCATTAGAATGACTTTTCATTTAATTTTTTGACAGCCCAATACACAAATGTGTTGCGGATTTCTTGAGTATATTCATGTAGCACACAAGAGCCTTTCTGGTGAAGTCTAGCAGTAATCCCCTGAAGGCCAGGAACACCTCTCATATAATTACACAGTACTACATATAGCTGCAGTAAAGTAGATCAGAAATCAGTTTTTTCATAGCTCATGACACTATTGTTCTGCTTCATTGTAATGGTAAATACTGAAGCACACAAAGGAACAAAGGGTACCTATGATATCTGGAAAAGTATGGACATTATTTAGGTCATTTTTAGGACTGAATATATATGGAAAAATTTACAGTATGGAAACAAGTTTGCATTGTCTGATTTTATTCATTCTAATATTGTCTGGATTTAGTATCCATATATTCATCCATCCTTTTTAAAGTCTTTTTGCTATCTAATAATTTATAGGTTTCATATTTAAAGCCTGATCACTGTAAAAACATAATCGCAAACTTGTGTAAAACATTTGTTTTTTAAATCTGAGTGAAAGGGAGGAACTTTGAAAACTGAAGTCACTTTTTTTACAGTGATGCATTAATCATTATAACACTTCCAATTGAGGTCATCCATGCAAATGTAAAATAAACAAACAGACAGTGTTGCCTTTTCCTCAAGTTCAGCTGTAGGGCAGGATAACCCCTCATCTCTCCTACTTTTCTACACCTACCCTGTCTGACTGGGATTGTCCTGTAGCACAGAGGTGCTCAGCACAATAGAACAATAAAATGTGGGAGGGTGGAAAGAATGTGGGCTCTATCACCCTCCTTTTAGCACAAGCTGGGACTCATTGTATCCCTAAGATGCAAATCTACACCTCTGGGCTATAAAAGTGTGACACAAAGAGGCTTCTTGACTGAGTAAATTAACATTCATCCCACTCGCAATTAAGCAGACAGACTGACATTGTCGCTCCTACGTCGCAGCAACACTGGGGGCTTTGTTGACATGGCGTCTGGACAAAAAGAAAAACTAGAGGAAAATATGTTCAACTGAGTCATTGCCTGGACATTGGTATCTGGTAATGTGTGTATGCGAGCAAAACAAGATGCTTGAATTAAGCTTTCATTTTGTTTTGCAACACTTTTCTACCAGATATAAAATTTTCATTACAGGAATAAAAACTTATCTATGAACTTCTGTGTATTTTATCTGGGTTTTAAGTTATAGAACAACATAAAGTAATCTGATAGCCCTAAATAGAATCTAGTGCAACAAAATAAATCTATTTAGATGGCTGCTGCATGATCCATTAGTCTGTAACGCACCAGTTTCAGAAAAGGGAAAAGTATTAATATTATGGATATGAGGTTCCCACAATGATTTAACCTAAAGGTTCTTCAGTTACGGCAGCTGTTCACTGTCAAAAATATCTTTGTCATCATGGTGAGCCAGAATCAGAACAGGTTTATCAGGTAGTAAGCTGCTCTACTGAAAGACACTTTATCTCTAAAAGGCTTCAATTTGACAGTGTTTGTGCACATCACTGGTGATTTGTACTAACTTTTCAACAAAATGCACTAAAAAACAATACTCTTCAGTAAATAAAAAATATTACATGAAAAAAAGTGTATAGATACCATACCCTCGATAGAAAAAGCCGCTGTAAACAAATCATCTTATATATAGAGACACATACAACTCATATCTAGTTAACGTGGGATGTAAGAATGCATTACTGAAAGCATGAATACATTACCATCTGCTGCTTTTAATCCCAGACAGTTACAGTAGTGGCATGTTTTGGTAAAAGGATATCATTAATCATGGGTATAATCAGATGACATCAGGTCATGCCCCACTAAGTGTGTTTTCCTCATTATGGTAATATGGAGGAGAGGGCTGTGTTTCCGCTCTTTTTTTCTACTTTGACACCTCTTTTCATGTCACCCTATTCCTCACAGAGGAGGAAGAAAAAGATTAAGAGAGCAGACACGACTATAGCTTGTTAAATTCAATTAAAAACCTGAAATATTTGTAGAATTAAGCAGACAATAAGGAAAAGAAACAGTCAGTTTATCTAAAATATGAGAAGAGAGCTTCGTATAAATTGCTAAACTTTAACTTATGACCAGAATAAAAGTACTTCTGCCGCAGTACCGTAAGGCTATTTACTGTCTCCTTGATCTATGAAGTTTGTGGTTTTGATTGTGTGTGATTATGTTCAGGAGAATGACCTTTAGTGGCAAAGCGTATTGTAATGTAATGAGGATGTGTCAGTCGGTAGGAGTACAGTGATGAGACAAGGCCAGGCAACTTGTGGTTAGAGCATCGATCTGCCGGCACAGTGAGCATAGGGGAGAATCTGAAATATTTCACTTTCTCCTCCGAATGCACACATAGATGAGAGATCTAAAGACGCTGGTATGAAGCAAACTCAAATAACGACAATAAGAACCCACTTATATAAACTGCAACATATCAGGACGTGCATTGTAAACCTTTCGTGCTAATATAAACTTACTATATATCAAGTAAACTCAGAAAAGTAAATCTAAAGTCTCCACTTCTGTTTTGTTTTTGTTTGTTTTTTTCATAAAGAAGCCCAATAAGCTTTCTTAACGTAGGAATATGACAGTTTTATACCATATTATTACTTATTAAAGAAGAAAAGATGAAAACAGTTGGAGTGGAGGTGAAAGTAGAGGTGTTGCAGATTGATATGGTGATGGATTCTCTTACCTCCGCCTTCTCATTAACTCTGGCTGAGGTAATATGACCTGGGAGAGATTTTCACCTCCTCCTTCAGCACTAACACCGGGTCTCTAAGCCCTGCTCGGTAAGCCCCTATCTCATAAAGCACAATTAACTGGACCAATCAGACAGGCTTAAAGTCACTCCTCTAGTGCCTTAACTCCTAATTAACCAAAATACATCATCAGCGATGAATCAGCCCCGTGGATTTCAATCATAATCATAGTCTCTTCTAATGTAGTAATTTGCTGTGACTTTTTCCTCAAGGACTACTTGGTGTAATTTGGGTAATAGGAATTAAAATCTATATTTTTTGCCAGGTCTGTTTTTTTCTACAAGTAAGAAAGTACATACAGCAAGGAGAATAACTATCAAGCGTGGCAACCTTTTTTGAAGTAAGCATTTCTAATGAGGCATGTGACATAAAATTCACACCAGATGTCAGTAACAACCAAGTAATCGTCTTATAAAAATTGATAAAAAAAAAAAAAGTCCATAAATTAAGGTAATTGTAATAGAGCGAAATGGCACAGGGAATAAGAACTGAACCCACAGATTGAGGTTCCTTCAGTAGTTTTTACAAGTATTTGTTGATGATGACAGTTTGAAGATGTCTTCTATATGGGGAATCTGACCAACTGGATTGCTTAGCTGTAATTCACACCCACTGGGTTCACTCACTGTCTTCAAATCTTAAAAGTTCTGTGGGCTAGTTCTGTTATTGTAGTATTTTGGTTGGCTTCAGATTGAGTTGGTTGGGCTATGCTATCTTTATTTGTTAAAGGGTTTTCTTTGCTGTGTTTTTGTGATTGTTGTCTTGCCAAAAATCATCTATCTAACCTCTTTTCATCTTTATATTCTTGTAAAGAATGTCTGTCGTACATTTCTCCATTTATCTTTTCCTCATGTGCCAGTACCATGCACTGAAAAACACCTCCATGTGTGGTTGCGTGTTCAAGGGGTGATATAAAGTGCCAGTAAAATATGCAGGATTTTAATCTTCTGTGTCATGTTGTCGTTCAGTGTTTCACTGGCCTGTTCAAATGTTTTGCATCCGACTTTAAGCAAGTTGTGAAACACATTTCTTCAGCAGTCTTGTGCAGTGACTGTCAAGAAAGGCTACTGTTGTTGAGTGCATTAATTGTTTTCTTGTAAAAACTGTACATTCTGATAGCAAGTCATTCTAAAGCACATTGCTAGTGTTCTTTGGTGCATCTCTTATTCTTTAAACTCCTCTGTCAGAAATCATTCTAGAAGCATCTGGTGATGGATGGTTTATGGTGAAATTGTGTTCTCGCTGGAGCATTTAGAAGTTATGTCTAACAGTATGATTTGCAACAATATGGAAACATTTTTATAAGCCCCCAGTTAGAACTAACCCAGCTGATATTAATTTCCCTAGAAGACGATAGGATTATTTTTTCTAAAAATACCAACAAATTCCAGCTATTCTTGGTCTTGTCAATAGAGACTTTTGCAGCTTCTTTTCTTTGGGTGTTAAGTACTTTTTCCTTTACATTTCACCTTTATAACCATAATTTATTTATTTTAAATTTGTTGCATTTTAGTTGGTTGCTACCAACCCCCCTAAAAATTATGCCATTAGTCCAATTAGAATTGTCTTCCTATTGAGGGAAAACATTGCTGTGTTCAGTACTTATTTGATGCTCTGTATATAATTACAATTTTAGTTGAACGTGGTTTGTGGTCGTAAGAACTAGTTTATCTCTGAGGTGTATGCCTTAACTATGGAAGTGTAGCAGTGAAACATTAATCACTAAAGTATTATGGCTGATATTCTTGGACAGCACATTAATTCAGGTGGCTATTAGGCTGCCTTGCAGCCAACCTTCAAAAAAGGTCCACATTGAAATTCAGTTGACAGTGCACAGTGTGCAAAAAGCTAACTATGGCGTTACTGCAAAACAAATTGCTGATATGAATATAACCAATGTGAGTATGCATAGTGCAGCCGGTGCTACGAAACACAGTAGACTTCGGCGGACAGCAGGTTTAGTCATTCTGGACTGGCACCATGTCTTCAGTGTATTCCTTGTCAACAGAGACAGACACTCTACCTGTAGATGGAAATAAAGAAAGGCTGAAGAAACACCAATTAGAATGGCTCGCTCTCCTGCACTCCCTCAGAAAAGCCTGGCTCTGCTAAAGGTCAGCCTGAAATTTGAATGACAGGACCAAAGTCTTTTACTCATAATTTTTGTGTTTGCAATAGATTTCAGAGCAATTCACAGCCTTAAAGGCCTTAAGTGGAACAGCAATTAATTGTAATGAATAATCTGACAAATCTGGTTGACATATGGCCGCTAATACTCCTCCTTTCTAGAGAGAGCAGTGGAGGGATTAGATTACCTCAAATGAAATCTGGGAGCGCGGTGCCATCTGCATGTACAGAGAGAGGCAGCACACGTAGAACAGGACGTGGGTGAAACCAGGGTCTGCTCCCTGTCGCACGAGTTCCCTCAACCTCACCACCAACTGATTTGGGAATTGAGGCTTTTTTTCCTCCCCCTCTCTCATCTTATTGAGCCAGCTGCTTCTCATGAAATGAAACGCAATAATGCCGCAGCATTGCCAAAATCGAACCCAGTGAGAAAAGCAAACAAACACGACAGAAGTGATAAGTGTTATGTAAACATATAAACAACACCACCACCGTGTCGAGCCATCTGAGCACATGGAAGTCTGAACTTTATTAAAAGCATTTAGAAGTGTGATGAATTGTCCAACTCACATGGTTGCCTCATTATTATCATACTTAGTGTTTTTGTGGCACAAAAATTAGATCAATTTTTTGTAAACTATCAAAAAGTTAACTATTGGTTGAATGAATGAACATAGCTAAAAACATTAAGTCACCTGTACAACATAAGGCAGCTTATTAACTTTGATTAGTAGAATAATGTAATGCATGGTTTTCACAGCACTTTAAATAGCACCTATATGATAAAAATAGCCCAGACCGCAGCTCTGTGAAACAATGTATTAGAGGGAGTGTGCTGCTGTGTCAACAGAGCCAATGGGTGCAGTGGCGTCACAATGTAAACTCCTGCTAAAAGCCTGATAAAGAGGTGGCATTCTGCAGTGCAACTATTAGCAGCCAGCTGACATAAGCAAATGCATCAGCACATTCATTTACAGCAAGGAAATTCCATTTTCGCTACACACTTAGGCATTTTACATATTTTAGCATCCAACACTTTGTCAGAAAAATTGCACAGGGATTCAGAGCATTATTTGTGTCACACTCTTTCATACTTATCTTACTTACCTTGGAGGACCTAGGTAAGTCAGATAGTTTCCTATATTTCTTTGCAAATTCATTTCTCATAGCAGCTCAGAGGTTTATTCGTATGTTGAAGCATTTTTTTGTCCAAGCTGGAAAGACTTTTCTTGCAGAAATACATCCATTTTATACCTAAATCATTTCAAAAAAGTACAATTCAGATTCCCTCACACCCCCTGCATCGATTAATCAATAAATATATATATATTTTATTTTTTAAAACTCAACTGAATGAACTTTATATCATAAAAAAGAGATTTATCACTTAGCGTTAGCATGCTATATCAGCAGACTCCTCCATATGTAAAGATGTTAAGCCTTCCTATTCATGACTTTATGTGCAAAGGCAAATATGAGGTTATTCCACCACACTGGTTCCAGTGGCAAACTAGTACTTCTGCTTGTTTTGCATCAGTTCTTTCTCTTTCCTTCACCACATGCTCTGACTCCACAAAGGCCCCAATAAATTGGTATTTTTTTGTGAAGTTTTGTTGAATTGAACAACTATTTTAAAAACCTGAATACATTTTGACCATATTTTAGTCTGCATTTTCAAATTTACTGAGTAATCAATATAAATATGATTGTATTATCAACAAAAATATTACAGGTTTATTTTAGGTTTATTTAGGTACAAAAGTACAAAAAACAGGTACAAAAAGTGGAGATAATTCAACCCTCTGTCCTTCTTTTCATTGTAGAAACTTCCAGTTAAAATTAACATCTCTGCAATAAACCTCCCCAGCTCAGTGAGACTCATTTTAAACATGTTTTTTTATGATCCCAAACACCTTTTAGAGGTGGTAACTTGGACCTGAGAAAAAGAGCCAAATTTTAGGCACGTCACAGAAACATACTGTACACGTGTAGGCATGGGGTGTGAGAATTCACAGAGAGTAGCTGATGAGTGGAGGTGGCACTCGAAGACAGTGCTTCTGCTCACATCTGCTTAACCATCATCAGTGTGACACAAACTCACCTAGAAAACACGCACTAATCACCTAATCCCAAGTCAGCGGGTGTCAGCTCGCATTATCAGTCAACCACTGCCTGCCTTATGATCATCACTTTAGCCCCATTGTAACTCTGATACAGAACACTGGATTGGCTCCATTAAACTCTACCTGACAGAAGGGGAAAAAACAACAATGTGTAATCACCCTTTTCTTCCCATAAAATACATTTTGAGCAGATAGTTCAGGAGCCAGGTCCCATATTTAATTGCGGGAATAAATAGGAATAAAGAGCCTTTTCCAAGTGGGGCTGCTGTGTGGCTAGCATAATTGCCAGGGAACAGGTCTTAATTTAAACAGGGGGTAATTATCATGCAGAGCATACCCACCCAGAATGTTTGCATAACTATCACAAGCATTTTCATAAATGATGCTTTAATTAGTCTTAATTAGAATTTGTTTAAGTCAGCAGGGAATGCAGGGCCCGTGAAATGATGTATGTAATAAGCATCAGGGCCTGCTCTGTTTTTTTCCTTACTTGGGGAATAGAGCTGACAAAATCACATCACATTAAATTGATTCAGTCAGAATTAAAATTCTTATGGTATTAATTAAATGTGGGAAGATCTCATTAGCAGGCTGTGTGGTGAGGGAGAGACCCTCTCTGCCAGCAGATGTGACGGTGTCAGAGCTGCTGTACATGCTCGCCATTAGGGCCCCCAGACAAGGAGAAAGTGACGATGGAGAGAGGAAGGAAGGAAGGAGGCGAGGAAGAAGGAGGGGAGAATGACAGTAGACGAATGGAAATGGACGGAGGACAATGGCAGGGAAGGAGAAATGGATGGAGAAGAGGAAAGTTAAGGGAGATAAAATGAGAATAAAAGTGAGAGAAAGAGAGAAAGAAAGCAAGAGCAAGAATGTGCCTGTGAGTGCAGAAGAAGGAACGCAAGAAGGCAGCATATTAATAGGCTGTAGACTCCTGACCATCTATAGCTTTATTTAGCTTCATTTGGTCTATTTGGTTAGAGGAATTCAATAAGAGGAGAGCTAATGACTTGACCAGATATCCTGTTATCAGCACTGATGAGACACCCTCTCTGCTTGACTCTTTTTACAGCTACAGTAGTCTAATAGGCCTCGGGAAGATTGCTACCTGGAGAGCAGACCTTCCCTGTGGAAATATAGAACATGATTGTGCCTCAGGGAGAGCTGCTTGGCTCTAACAGAGCTCACCTGATCCCCCTGAATCATTATTGACAGTCTTTTTAAAGAACTGAATAGTAGGCCTCAACTACACAACTAGGGTTATTTTTCAAAGATGATTTTACCTCCATTTGAAAAAATAAATCATGCATAAAAGAGATATAATTAGATTAAAAAAAATAACCCCTAAAACTTTTTGGCAAAATATACATACCTTTGCTTGGTTAGTCAATTTTAATAAGATTCAGAATTATAAGGAAGGAATAATTTCTAGGCATTGTTGCTTGTGAGTTTTCCAAATTGATCTTTGCTTGTTTGTTTGACTGCTGATGATAACCCCTTTGTCATTGTGTTTTCTTGTAGCTTTGGCCATTTCATAGCTCGTATTCCTCTAATGTTTTGTACTGACAATGCATACAATCATACTATCCAGGAGGATGTTGCAAATCTGTTTTGAAAACCAACATCTTAACTGATTTTCTGTGAATCACTCATAGTCCCTATTATTAAGGGAATATAGTTTTATGACAATAATATACTCTATTCATTAAGAGGGGTTGAAGGGAACCATGTATTTTCCAGGCACATGGTTAAACCATAATAATTAAGGAATTATGTTACCTTCAGTTGTTATGAAAATGCTGTATTTACCAAATAAAATTTAAAAAAGAAATAAACTAAATAGGCTGCACAGTGGCGCAGTTGGTAGCACTGCTGCCTTGCAGCAAGAAGGTCCTGGGTTTGATTCCCGGGGTCTTTCTGCATGGAGTTTGCATGTTCTCCCTGTAGATGCGTGTGTTCTCTCTGGGTACTCCGGCTTCCTCTCACAGTCCAAAAGCATGACTCTCAGGTTAATTGGTCTCTCTAAATTCTCCCTACGTGTGTGTGTATGGTTGTGTGTCCAGTCTGTCTCTGTGTTGCCCTGCGACAGACTGGCGACCTGTCCAGGTTGTACCCCGCCTCTCGCCCGGAACGTTAGCTGGAGATAGGCACCAGCACCCCTCCCGACCTCACTGGGACTAGGGTGTATAGAAAATGGATGGATGGATAATCAAAGCAACTTCTGACACCTTGAAACTGGCCTCTGTCTCTTTAAGAACCTCCTACCCTTTTTGACACTCCACCTTCAGCAAGTCATAGGAGCAATGCATTTACTACAGTTTGTAGGAGACATAGTTGGTATGATAAACTCAGGAGATGTGCAGCTCCTCCAGTTGTTGGCTAATTTCTGCTCCCGCTAGTTTGGCTGAGCTTTGTGGGGAGAAAACACGTCTAGGGACCGCACCTCCAAAGCATAGCTGTGTAGAAATAGGCAGCACACAGTATGACCAGGAGTTAAGGCATCCCTAAATGGGTGCCATGGAAGATTCAAGGATTTCTCAAACATGCATGAATGAGTCAAAGCAACACTCATTGGGAATGTGTTTGATGAACTATGACATCATAACATAATACAAAGCTCAAAAAAGTAATTTTGCATGATACCTTTAACTTGTTCAGATGCTGACTGAAGTTGGTGAAGGAACTTTATTATTCTTACTTAAACCGGCTCTTTACTGCTATGAGCTTAAAGGCCACTCGGAAAGGAAGAATCAAATTTCCTGAAAACAAAATTAAGTGACAGAATACATGAGAGAGCATTTCTATACGTGTGTCTTGTAGTTTTATGATACTAAAAGTAAAGTGTTTGGCCATATGGAGCATTATTACATTTGGATGAAGAAAATCCTGCAAGCCTGAGTCCACCATACCAACTGTGAGGTTCAAGGGTGTCAGTGTCATGTATTGGGGTGTTTCGCTGTGGGAGGAATTGGTGCATTTTACAAATAGCATAGGTAGAAAAAATATTATGTAGAGATATTGAAAGTGTATCTCAGAACATCAGTCAGGAGTAAAAGCTTTGGTACTTTGGGGAGCATTTTAACCAGCTATCCTGCTTGACATAAATTTTATAGTATCATATGGTAAGCAGAGGATGTTAAGCTTTGTGGGAGGCCTGTAGAGCTAGAATGAAATAAAAATAAATTATTTTAATGGTTATACACATGTAAATTGCAGATATTTTCTATAGTGTTAGTAATTATGGGTCAGAAAACAGCCTCGCTGAAATGTCAATGAGACTGAATAACACAAACCTGTGCACTTTTTATAGTCAATAAAATCTACATTCCTGAAAGAAATGTCTTTATATCCAAACTGGCTCTGAAAAAAAAACACCTAAGGCCTACAGTATATGAGCCAAGCATTGTAAACACCGGCAACCCTGCCCCAAATAGAATCCAATGAAAATGATAATGGAGGAAACAATGGCTTCGGGCAATGTAGCAGCAACCCTGCACTCCCAGTGTTACAAGGCATCACTTTCCCTTTATTAGAAGTAAGCATGACTGTTAGTAGGTCCTGCATAAATATTTGGGGTAAATACACAATATATCATTTTTCTTCACACTTGAATTGCATTATGATTTCCATGCAGACTCAGGTGAACAGGGGTCAGGGGACTAAATTAAGTGGGTCGTGGAAGCAGCTGCATTGGTTTCTCTCTTTAACCATGCTTGGCTGGTTAAGCTATCAAAAGCCGCTTGTACATGCATCATAAAAAACTGTGTGTGTGTTTAAAGTGGTATTAAAATGCTGTTGACCCTTAAAATTAGAAAGGGAAACGCGCAACTCTTTGCATGGCAATTATTTCATGTCCGTCCAAAGCACAGTGGAGTGGGAACGTATGACAGAGGCCTCTTGGAAATTTATTGACAGGCACAGAAGTGAGTTGTTTCGGTTATGACAATGGAGCGTGATGACATCACGCCATAAAAGCCCTCCACAGGGTCAGTCAGCGTGTGCCATCCATGTTTGTTATGCATGAATATATAAAAAATGGAGTGGTTTAGGGCTTGACATTGCTCTCCTGTGATGTATTGGATTCGCTGATATGCAAAGGGTCTTTTTTCTTTCTTTTCTTTGGTCCATGTCTCGCAGTGTTTCTAATGGGTGCTCCAAAATTTTAAGTCTTGATTGAGCATGTTCTTAAGGAGAAAGAACATATTGTCAATGATCCTTGTGACAATCAGTCTATTTGACTAAAAGCGTCTCGTCATTGCCGAATTCTGCAAGAAAAATTACTGTAACAATTACTGTTACAGAGCATAATTTTTTAAGCACATCTTGATTTCAGTACTGTTCAAATCTGGATACATGTCAAAGAACAAAAATAGCTATTCTGCCTTTCACTTATTTGTATTCAGATTTTATTCAAATCTACTTCTATTTCTTACCACAAGCAAAACATTTTGTTCCTATTTACTTAACCATCGCAGTTTACTTAAATTCATAGTTAAGTACTTTTGATGCGTTACAGAGATGAATAATCATAAAAATTATAAATTTTTACTTATATTTTAATAGAATTCTGTATTATGATGAAAGATTTCATAAATCACCCAATTTCCATTAATTATGGTTCTGCTCTCCGTTTGAGCCTGTTAACATACATGTAATGTATTCAATATTAATGATTATGATGACTAACCACACTAGATGAATTCAAGCAGTTGTCCAATTGAAGACAACTATTTTATGCAGCAGACTATCAGAAGACAGAAAGTCTTTGGTTGTCGCAGCTATAAATAGAGGAGGTTGCACATTGACAAAACATTGTTAGAAATAGTCCCATTGCAGATGGTTCTTTTCTGTGCCTGAGAAAGTAATACAAAAAAATTTGCAAAATGGCAAAGGTGCAAAATAAGGAGATAATAAAACAGACATTTAAGTATTTACTCTTTGCAAAAATCTAATTTAATTTCTCATTGTCTTCTAGTTTCCGACTTAAGTCATAAAAAACTAAGTTGAGTCTTTGTTCCAGTTTACATTACATGAATTCAGAAATGAAAGCAAGCTGTTATGTAAGCTACAGGTCATACATTTTACAATCTATTTGTACAGCTATTGCTTCATATTGACCACACTGATATCTTTTCGACTGAATGATGCGTTAAATTACCTGCAGTCATTTTGATCAGAATAGAATTAACTAGCATCTGACATCATCTATTGTAAAGTATACTGTTGACTAACAAGGAACTTCATGGGAATGTTCCTGTATTTGTGAGATATGCCATCTTACCTGTCCTCAAGATTTGTCCAGTCTAATGATAACTTGCTTTTTGTTGTTTCAATATCTTGGCTTGTTTATAGAACTGATTGGAGCTTTGCAGCTATAGCCCCTAAATTGTGCTGACAACTGCCTCTGCATATTATGCAGTCGCTAATACTTGTTTTCTTTAAATCTAGTCTAATTCAGTGTGAAATTTCACAAACAATTATTTTTACTTACTTTCAACCCTATAAAAGTATATAAAAACTTCTGATAAGCACAGTTTTGTTTATTCCAGTTTGCTTTAAAATTCATAACACCACATCTATCACACTTTTCTGTAAATATGTCATTTATTTCATTAGCAGCGTGTGTATCAGTTTCTCTACTGTATATGTCTACAGTCAATCATTAAACTTAGCACAGGCCATTATGATAATTTACCTTGCTTAAAATAATTAGTCGTTGTATATTCATTAGCCTTTTAATTGGTTAACTCTGGGGACTGCGAGTAATTTCAGTCAGTTAAATACACTAATCACACACACACACACACACCAGTTCCCCACACAGAAATTCAAGTAACCTCCCCCATGTGAACTTTTATAGAGCACTCTTCCACCAATCTTACTGAAGCTTTCAATACAGCTGTCAGTTTTGGCCAGAACAGCCAGCTTTAACTCAGAATTTGTAGCTTTGTCCTTAGCGAGAGGAAGTACCTGTGACATCTGCACTGACATGCTGGAGATAATCCTCCATGTGATTGTCAGACAAATTGGGGGTCAGCAGCGTTTCAGACGGGGGAACGAGGCAAGGGACATGGAGGAAATGTTCAATCACGGGCCAACCCATTCGGGAGCCTCCCTTTTCAGCCACTCCAGCCTTACGGTTCATCTCTCCTTTCACGCTCTCGCTCTCTCTTTCCCTGCCCACAGCTGCTGGGCTTCCACAGGGAGGAAGCTGTATTATGGCTAGGTTAATTTACTGATTAATATCCAGCCACTAGATCCAGCTTTCCCCAGATGGCCAATTAAAAACTACAACTGGCAGAACGCAGAGGCCTGGCAGCAGGTTGCCATTGGGCCCAGGGCCGGAGGCTGTGACAGAAGGTGTGGGTCCTGTGTAGGCCGGAAAAAGAGTCATTGACTGTCTTCCTCTTTGACTCTTCACATCATGATACTGAGTTGAAAAAAGTAAAAACTGTAGGGATGTTGAAAGAACACCAGACTCTTCACTAAAACTACACCAAAACTTAATGTAAGTCTGACATTAAAGTGCAATGCTTATTGCAATTGTGATTTACAACAAGTTATATGAAAATGTAAATATTTACATAAT
This sequence comes from Girardinus metallicus, assembly GCA_903067095.1. Classification (NCBI taxonomy): domain Eukaryota; kingdom Metazoa; phylum Chordata; class Actinopteri; order Cyprinodontiformes; family Poeciliidae; genus Girardinus; species Girardinus metallicus. The sequence continues at coordinate 56,029 of CAEGAE010072149.1, forward strand.
ATTTATTGGTAACATTACATGTATGACACATTGTCTAAAGAAAGTAGTTACATCTCTAAGCTGTTATCCTCTTACTTGTCCTAGCTTTGTACATTAGGCTGGCCTGTTATTAAATAATTCCTTGGAATCAATATCTTCTTCAGAGTTTGTTGTTTGAATTTTTGTCCTGGCCAAAGTCAAATATATGTGACTTAGCACATTCAGCTAAAGCTGCATAGAGCTACATTTGGCTCTTGCTAGTGATGTTCACTGTTGCCATCATCTCAGGAGGAACTGAATTTCCCAAAAGTTGTAAGAATTACTTCCTCATGTTTGGCCTTCAGTGTGTAAGTGTAATAGATGCTGTTACTGGAAGAAATGGCTTCATGGCCATAAAAAAAGTAAAAAAAAAAAAAAGCTAAATATGAATACAAGTACAAATAAACTATCATATGCCAATTCTTAATTTCTTATTGCGACAATTCCAAGATGCCTCCATTATCTGTGTTTGAGACTTGCAAAGTTGACCCAAATGAGTCACTCCTGGAAGTTGTTTTTAGTTAACTGTAAGGAATCTCAGCCAGCAGAGAGGCATTCAATGCAGTTTAGAGGGTCTGCAAAACCTGGAGAAAAAGTTGTTCCCCCGGTCTACATACATATGACCAGGCAAAAGACAGACAGAAAGCTGCTGCAGCCAATGCAGTCTTTCTTTGTCATTACAAACGGCAAAAATTACATTGCCAGGAAAAAAAAAAAATATTTTTAGAACAAAAAACTAGCACCAATGCCAATTTTGTAAAACAAACACAAAATAGGCCATCATTAAAAAATACTGCACAAAATGTAGCAAAACGGTTTGCTAGCTAACTATGGGTGACATGACATGAATGAGATCCCAATTGACCAACAATAAATTGGTCT
>CAEGAE010072153.1:0-15002 GCA_903067095.1 Girardinus metallicus
CACAGTCCAAAAACATGACTGTCAGGTTAATTGGCCTCTCCAAATTGTCCCTAGGTGTGAGTGCATGGTTGTTTGTCTCTGTGTTGCCCTGCGACAGACTGGTGACCTGTCCAGGGTGTACCCCGCCTCTCACCCGGAACGTAGCTGGAGATGGGCACCAGCAACCCTCCCGACCCCGTTAAGGGACAAAGGGTGAACAGAGGATGGATGGACTTTTCAAACTCAGAAATTTCCTAGTTTTTTCTAAAACATTGTCTGAGTGATTTGGCAGAAATATGCAGTCAATATGCAGTCGTAAAAAACAAAAACCGAAAACAACCAGTAAGGTAAAATAAGGCGCAGATAACCTGGTTGTTGATTTGAAGAGCTGGGTCCATCAGTCCCAGGACGTCCTCGTTGTAACTCGACTCCAGGCTGATGATGTCGTCGATGACGTCGTCCATCTGTGTGAGAGAGAACAGCTTGGTAAAAACCTCCCGCGTTGCATCAGGGTGTCTGCTACGACCCATGAAACACTCCTACTTCTTTTTCGCAGTTGGTGCCCAGGGTGAGCAGGGCCATGGGACTGTTGGGGGCGCTGGCGGCGGCCCCGGGCGGCATGCTGTGCTCGGGCGGTTGGCTGCCGGCTTTCCCGCCCAGATTGGAGGACAGGTACTGCCTCACCTGCTGCCTCTGAGCCGGCTGGATGTGGTACTTGTTCGGACTTTCCAGGTGGGACTGCACCTGTGAGAAAAAAAAAAAAAAGAATCAGAACATTTTTCTACTTAATGCTACAGCTTTTGTCCAGAATAAGACAATTTATTAATCAAATCTTATGAATGTGAATGGATTTATTGAGGTTTCAACGGAGGTTCCCAGCTTTAAAATTCCCAATCATTCCAGTTTTAGTTTTTAGATCCATTTAAAGGAAACTCCTGACCACATTTCAGACGACATATCATGTTTTATTGCCCTTCGAGCCGATCAGAACTCTATTTATGTTAATTCTATTTTCATAACCTCCAGTGAAAAGGGAGTAAAAGCATCACAGCTGAGCCTTTAGGTGAAATCACATGACCACAACAATGCTCCCCCATTCTGCTTTAACGTAAACCTCTGTTAGCATTAAATGCTACAAATCACTCTGAGTTTTTTATTTTTATTTTTAATATATCTTAAACATCTCCAGGCAGCTTAAAAATTAAACTAGTCATCAAAGAATGCAGAATTAACGGGCTATCTCACCTGATAGTGGCTGTATTCAAGCATCTCCAGCATTTTGTGATTGTAAATTAGAACGAACAGAGAGAACATAAAAAACGGTCTTAATCCCTTCACGCTGACGCCTCGGAACGCGGCCGACAGACTCCGGCCGGCCCAAATCTGACGGCCGTCGACGTTGGCGCTGCTTTATTTATCCTGGGAAGAAGCGTCATTAGCTATGCACGTTAAGCAACAAGAGGAGGACATCAAGACTCGTCCTCCCACCTCGGCGTTGTTCCGGATTAAACTATGAATTTATGTCTTTATAGAGGCCTTTTGACGTCACGGCCTCCAGCGCACAAAGGAGCCTTTCTGTCGATTGGCCAGTGGTCTGCAAACTAAAGTTTGCTTAAGGCCAACTAACATTTAATCTTTAGTTCTGCTCATTTGGTATAAAACATCGTTTGTTCTGAGTGCCAGAAACACAATTGACACCACTGTCCCCCCGACAAACAAGTCTGATAAAAGCTGAAATCTATTCAGCGTTTACAAAAAAAAAAAAAAATGCAAGCCTGTTTGCTTTTATTTTTTTGGACTTTTAGAGGTTAAACATGTGGAGTTGCCAACTGGTCCAGATGCAAAGTGAAGTGGATGAAGCTCCTTTAGCTTGCCACTCACATTCAGGGGGAAACGTTTCCCAAATTACAGCCTTTTTCAAAGCAAGAGTCCAACAAGATTTGGATAAAAAAAAAAAAAAAAATTTAAGTTTGTTGCTTTACGTTACAAAAACGATCAGGGAAAAAAAAAAGTTTTCATTATCCATTTATCCAAGTTTGAAGTTTGTAAACAAACATAAAGAGCCGTAAAACTCCGAGTCCCAGAATAAAAGTGAGAGCTGAAGGTTTCTCTAAAAAGCTCTGAAAATCCAATATGGCCACCTTACATAAAAAAAAAGCAGAAAAGAAAAACTTGGTAACATCCTTGAAAGCAAACAGTTTCTTTTCACATCTGATACCTGAATAGATTAGTCACATTGTTGAATCTGACTTTATGAACTCACTGCTCCAGTGTTTAAAAGTACAAAACATTAAAGAATAGTCAGAAACAGATCAGCTTTTAGCTCCAACAAACGCCAAAAATGCATGTTAACCAGACAGATATGCAAAGAGGACACATGCAGGTGCAAATCTTCCATCGTGCCGTCACTCGGACAAGCATTTAGCAACAAACCTCGGAGATTCATTCTCCTAGTAAAATGTCTCAGCTGTGGGGACGGGAGGAAGCCGATCACTTCAGGGGAGAGAAAAACGGAGGAATGGTCGCAAAGCCACAACTTACAGAAAATTATCTTGAGCTACGATTCCATCACCCAGTAGAGTGTTAGGTAGAGAAATTCATTTCTCAGTGCAAGAGTGATACAAAACATTTCCCCAGTGGAGGAAAAGGCACGGACTGGGCTGAAACACACACAATGGGTCACTATTAATGATGAATTTTCTCCCCTGAAGACTTTATTTTAAAATAACTGAAGCAGTGTGAAGTTATCTTAACAGAGGGGAAAAAAACAACAAAAAAAAAAAAAAACACAAAGGGCAGCTTCTGAATAAGTCTTTAAAAGGCTGGAAGAAGAAGCGACAGAGACAATTCAGTCACAGAGACGAGAATGTGGATTTTTATAACCGTACCAACGACTTTCATCTTAAAGAACTTTTTTGAGTGGCTCGCCAGCCTAGAAATTCAAAATGTCGGTTTGTTTCTATTAAAAATTGGTGATTTTATTTATTTTCCAAAACTAAAATGGAAATACACTCTCCATATGTATCTAAAAAAAAAAACGGAACAGGACTAGACGATGCTAATTTGCTGTATAACTATTGTTTTTTGCTCTTTCGTTTCTATGGTTTGAAGTAGAACGACCCAGCATTTCCACTCAACATGTCTTACACTAATCTCTAGTAACAGCAAATTTTTAAAAAGCCAATCCTCAGATTGTTTCGGACATGTCACAAAATTCTCTTGCATGAGCATGAGGGCGCGTCAGAGGATGCACATTACGCGTCATTTCAATTCAAATATCAGAGAGGTGACCCGATAACAAAACTGCTCAATCTCATTCCACGGTACGCAGACGCGCCGTCTGTTCTCGGTTTTGTTTTCCCTCTTTCTGTAGGCTTAGTGGCTGCTGACTTTTTTTCCCTCTCTCTCTCTCTTTATTTCTATCTTCTTTCCTTTTAAACCTTTCTCCCTTTCGCTTCTCCTTTCTTTTACTCCGTCTCTGTCGCACACAAAAATCCCCACACAAAACCAAGTGGAGGTTTTTCTGAGCGTTTCAAAGTTAAATCCTGTTGTTAAATTGAAGTAAAAAACAGGACGGTAGACCCAGTCGTTAGGCGTCAGGGCCAGTTACTCTTTCACATAGGCCAGTTTGGTTTGGATAGCTTTTTAGTTTTTTATTTTATTTATTTATTTTTTGCTTTAGTAAGTGAAATCATGATTTGAAAACTTGTCTTTGTCTGATATGTGATGATCTTAAACATGTTGGTTTGATGAAAAGGAAAAGTCCATAAGGAGGCCAATTTCATATTTGTCCTAGAATAAAGTTGTTGTTGTTGGGTTTTTTTTTAAACAAACTTGAAAAGAATAACACTTTTATTTGGAGCTGATTAGTTTCTACAATTATACAAGTTTCAATGTTTTTTTTGTTTGTTTTTTTTGGTTATTTTCATTTGTTAAGGAACTAGAAAAATACTTAATAGTAATTTAAAAAACATTGGTGACACAATACTGCTGTTATTTTTGAACAAACCTTTGTAATTAATGAATCCTTGGGCATATTGGATGTTATTAAAATGTTTGGTCGTCCTTTATTTGATGGGCTGTGCATGAGACTGACACGACGCAGCCATAAACATGACGTAACAGCAGTCCTGAACATGAAGGAGTGTTTGTGAATGTTTAGGTCTGTTGTCATGACGTGTCATACGGTAAATAATGACACTTTTAATGCAAAGTTGACAGTTTTAGTGGACTTCTTATGCAAATTTTAATGCAACTTTGCATTAAAAATGTAATTATTTACCCAATGACACTTCGTGACATCAGTCGTAAACATTCATAACATGTTCATAACAGGTTATGTTTATGACAGTGTCATGTCAGTCTTATGCACACCCCTTCCAATGAAGTGTTACCAAACTTTTCGTTTCAGTCTGTACGCTTCAGCTGCCAGTTATTTTGCTTCTAATCCATTTGTTAAAAATGATGTGAATCTGCACTTGCAGAAATAAAGAGGATAAATCAAACAGAATGGACATTGTGTACCGAGAGATTGCTTACAAAAAAAATAAAAAAGTCCAGCGTTTTGAAATTTATCGTATTTAGTCGAGGCATTTAGAAACAGCGTCCTCACGTGTCGCTAAGTGTTATCAATTATCCAGTCAATGATGCAAATGGTCGCCGCCGGATCTTGTGTGACGTGCAGAGAACAGAAAGTTTTCTTCCCGTTTGTGGACGGCTGGAAACTCTCTAGTTGCAGAGGTGAACGCAAATGCAGCGGGGGGAAAGCGGCCGCTGGCTGAACACAGCTTGATATGATAAAAAATCTAAAAAAGCATTCTTTGTAAACTCATAGTAGAGCGTTTCTTTGTTTCCACTTTGCAGTCTGCCCTTTTCCTTCAGCCAAACCTTTGGGTTTAAAGGGAACCATTAACAAGAGCGGCATTGCATCGAACCCTTGAGCGAGCCCGGCTTCTTGCTTTTATTCATAGGCTCTTTGTGAGACAGGGGTTTATTACCTTCTCAGGGAAAGCACATGGGTCTGTGTTCTAGACTTGTGCCTTTAGGACCAACAACATTTCGAGAGATAGTCGTCACTCTTTGACCCCTGAAATGAAACGGACCCATTCACATCGGCTTCTCTCCGCACTCCAGCTTTTCCCATTCCCCTGGCAACAGGCCACTCTTCGGGGCATTTTGTCAAAAGAAGACATTTAGCATTTACTGTTTGCTAAAATGTTGAAATACTACAACGGGGGAGCTTTTCAAACGGTTTTGAATCCCACCAACGATGGGTCGGTTACGTTAAGCTGGTGATGAGGACTGGTTTGCGGTGGTCGGTGGCTAGTTTAAAGACAAACTGGTTAAAACCTGATAAGTCAGGAAGATTTTGGGGCTAAAGTTATTAAATGTGATGGAGCTGTGTTTAGTCACATCTCCTGGGAGAGGATTACCACTCAAAAAGAGTCTGTAACTAAAAGTATAAGACCTGTTGCACAACAACACATTGAGGCACTTGCAGCACTGGATTTTTATTAGCCATAAGCCAGTGAGCAAATAGAAATGGTCCGTCCATCATGGACCTTTGTTTTATTTTCATAGTACAAAACTTCACTGTTTCACATCTCCAAGTTGTTCTAGAGGTCGGCGTAGCGATACGACCAACTCATGATTTCATGTCGAAGCAAACAGCAAAGGTTTCACAAATCTCAAATTAGCGTTTTAAACAATCACAGCCAGTGTAGATTTTTCCAGATATGTTGCGATTTTAGTGTATGACAATTTCTAATCTCATGGTGATACGAGCAGAAAAAAAACATGTTCCTTTGAATAGTTTCGTAAGAAAACGCCTCAAAAGATATTCATGACTGAGTTTGACTTAGCAGGACGCTTTTCATCCGGGCCAATCAGCCAAAAGAAGGAGGCGTTGTGAACGATGATGTTGAGTTGCTGCGTTATTTCAGAATTGTAGTTGGACGAAGGTCCAGACCCTCTGGAAGAAGCAGAATGTAGAACAAGGGGTTGGTTTTTACCCGACAAGCTAACTTTAGGTGTACCTTGCTTCTCGCCCAATGGCTGCTGGAAACACCAACTCCCTGTCAGTCTGCAAGGATAAGCTAGAATAGACAATGACTCCCCAGTATGTCCAGTCCATGATTGACCCTTCTTCCAGTTTGCATTGGAAAATGGAAATTTGAAAGCCTGTTCAAATTTCTTCTGGTTCACAAATGTGTGTAGATTAATGCACCGTTTTGATTCAAATGACTGAAAGGTGGCCTGTCATGCTTTCTTTTAAACAAATTAGGATAGATCTGTGTGTTACGCAAAACATGTTCATTACATTTTTTGTACAAAATTATTCTCAGATGAGATTTCACCTCCTCAATTTTGTTTAATTTGAGCGAAACTGTTTTAATTAGCTGTTCCTTGAATATGTTAGAATAGGTATATGGACTACAAAACATGTTCATTACATTTTTTTGCACAAAATCATTCTTAGATGATGAGATTTTAGTCTGCTTAGTTCTGACTGTTTTGAGCTCCTTTCAGAATGAGCTGTTTTAGGGTGTCCTGTTACTTTAAATCTAAATAAGATGCTGTTGGCCGCGCACCCCCAAACCCCCAACTCAACATTTACACTCGTATGTGAAAATGGCTGCAAACAGTTTTAACAACCGTACATCTTTGAAAAGCAGAAGTGGGGCCTCCTGCACAACCAACAATAATACAGCAAGTGGTTTCTGGATGACAAGTCAACAACAAAACCACTTGGGTTGCTAGATAACAGGCAGTGTCTGCTGATTTGTGACGTTGCATTCCAGAGGTTTTCGGAAATGGCTCATTTTCGACACCAACAGACTTATTGCCAAAACATTTTCTGGAAGGTTCTATTAAGCTCTTTGGCTGCTTTTAGAAGCAGTAGAAACCCAAATATACAAAAATATGTAAAATATGAATCCTGCATAATACATCCCCATGTGAAAATGGCTGTGAACAGATACACATTTGTATAACCCTACATCTTTGACCCCCGAGTCAAACCCAGAAGCAGAAGCTGAAGCAGTGGAGCCTCCTGCACAGTTAGCTTTGGGCTAATGCTAAACCCAAATGTATTGACAGATATAACTGTCAGGGAGCTCTGTCTGAAAATGAGGTTGTCTGAAAATGTAGCCTTCAGCCAAATACTTGTCAATATGGCACAAAAATTTAACTCACTGAACATTAATTAAGAGTTTTTCTGTCTTTCTGCCAAAATTTTCTAATGAACAATACTACACATTATTAACAAATATTACTGTAAAACAGACAAGAGTCTGGCTTTTGAAGGAAACACGATGTCATTTTTTTCCCCTTTTTTTATTCCTCAGTCCAGCTTTAATGACCAAGTCAAACATGATGGACCGGATGTGAAAGGAGTTCTACACTCTCCTGCTTTGATCCGGTTTTATTTGAATACATCGGTGAGACAAGAGGATTTCCACAATCTAAATGCCCAAATCTACGGTCCATGTGTGATTTCCAAACTGCAACGACGATATGTTCTGTTTTTACGTCTCTTCTTACATGCTATCTTGTATTCTTCAATGATCAAATAGTTGAGTAATTAACTAAATAAAACCCAAATTGTTCAAGTCTCTGGATAGAATAAAAGACTGTTCTTTTACTAGGAATTCATGCCAGAAAAAGTGAAAAAAAAAAAAAAGAGACGAAAATACTGACTATACACCCTGCGGCAATTTTCCTCACAATCAAAAGACATTGGTCAGAGTGAAAATCACTTCCGCAGCCAGACTGCTCTTATTCTACATACAGAGTCCTACAGAGCAGTCAGACCTGTTGAACGTTTCTAGATTTTGTAATTTTACAATCAAAAGGTTGTTTGTGTTATTGGGATTTTATGCGACTGAACAAAGAGGAGAATAACTAGAAAATAACGAGAAAATGCTGAATGTTTTCTCCGAATTTTTGAGAAATAAAAATGTAAATGGTCTGGTTTGGATTAGCGCTCAGCCACCTCTGGAGCCCCAAAATAAAATCCAGTAGAACCAACTGCACTGTGAAATTATGACTGCAACTTTAAACACTTTTCAGTGTTTAAAGTTGCAGTATGTTACTTTTATTTAAAAAAAAAAAAAAATTGATATATTAACTCAACTTTCACTGTATTAGAGTATTACATGAGACAGAAAAAAGTCAAACTCCTCTGTTTTCTCCCTGTGGTTCTACTGCCATCCGCAAAAAAACTAAACAATTTAACATTTTGACCTTCGATCAGTAGAGCTAGGCACCAGCATGACCTCAAGAACAAAGATATAAAAACTCTGCTGGACAGATGTGTGAGAATGCAGCAACTTTGTTTTTGTATGTTTAATATATAATTATTTTTTGTCACATGTATGACAAAATAATACGCTTCCCCTGTTCAGGTTCCACATGACACCGCCGCTATCAGAAAGTCCAAAAACGTGGAAATGGAGTAACATGGGAAATGTTTTTTTTCCTCATCCCCACCCCCCAGTCCCCTCCTGCCTCCCCCCCCTCCCACAACATTTACAAAACTCCTCGGACACGTCTCAAAACAAAAGGGCATTCAAAATTCAAATCTGCAGGACACAATGCGTCCATTTTTCACAGTTACCGGGCGGAAAAAATCGACATCGGGGGAAATTATGAACAGTGCGGACCGTGAACTGCTCCAGCGTAGCTTCCTCTCCTTTGCAAATCGAAGTTTGAAAATCCATATAAAACATGTGACTGAAGAGCAAATGTTTATTTTCCACATCATTAAACACACTGACTGCAAAGAGTGTGGGGGTTTGGGGGGGTGGGGGGGAGGCAACAAACTGATTACAAGAATGTGATTTTTATTTTCCCTTTTTATTTACTTCGCAGCATGTGCCGAGTTCCACTAATGCCTGGAAGCTTTTTGCTTCCTAGTTTTATTCCTCGTTCCCTCAGTTACATTTCCCCAACTGTCTGCAGTTACAGCCGAGGCAGGCCGCTTCATGAAAAGGAGGCGCTCAGGACAAAGAGAAGTCTTTGCTAAACACCCTGAAGCCTTTTGGGTAACAGCAGCAAGAATGCAACGTCCTCTTCCAAGAATTAGACACACTGTCCTTCCACTACGCGATCTGGAACATGCACTTGCTTAAGTTGCGGACAATAGTGCTTAATTTAGCGGCAGAGTCTGATTGAAGCTGTGAAAAGATGCTAAACGTCGAGCGAAAAAGATCAAACAAAATGGCCGTCTGTACGTTTCCATAGCGATAGGAGCAGCGGTTAATGCCGGCTGTATTTAACACAGTCGGAATTAAAAACAACAGAAAAGGAATGTTCTGGAAACATGCAGAGACATGTCCTGTTCCTTTGAAAACATTATCTTGAAGCATCTTCTGGCGATTCAAAATGGAGAACACAGCTCTAGGTGCACTCCGGGTTTTTGTTGACAAAAGGCTCTCTCTTAGCTCGACTGCAGCTCCAGTTTATGCCTGCCCGGAATATCAAAGAGCACAAAGACGCGGCATTATTTGGCTCAATGCGCCTGCAGTTTGAAGCAAAGGTCACTGCGAACCACAAACAGCTGCACGTGGAATGAAATCAGATAAATTTGAAAGTCTGGGCTTTTTTTAAGGCCGTGAAATTATATTTAAAAGTCTTCTGTAGAGTGAAGTTGAAACAAAATATGAGGTAGGGAATCTGGGTTGTTGTGATTGTGCAGTGGGTTTTTGTTTTTTGCTCTTGGAGCTGCAGTGACAGGTGTGCAGGAACACACCTGCTACACATCTGGCCATCAGCAGGAGAAGGAGAGGAGCTCGCTGCGATTCCATTACGAATGTGAGCATATCTCTGTCGATATTCCGCTAACGTCAAAAAGACACAATTTCGTAATCGCTGAGTTTCCATAAAATAAGGAGCTCAATTAAAACAACACACAAATAAGTCTGTCGACGTGGTCATAAGTCATAAAAAAGAATTGGTGATCCGCCTCCCACTTCCTGTCATCTTCTTCGCAGTTTGCTCCAGTGGCAACATCCGGATGTTGATCACGTGTCTCACATTGTGCAAAAAATGTCTTTCCATTACAATTTTGAGAAACTCATTTCAGTATGGCCAAAAAGAGCCTCCTCGTCATAGCGCAAAAAAAGTTTAGTTTTTTTGTCTTTTGAAATTGCCGTGTTTCCGTTAAACAAATTTATTTTCGGAATTCCAATTCGCACCATTTTATGGTCAATGTAAACACGGCTCCACTCAACAAGGCTCACGGTTTCACCGTGGAGAGAAAAGGGTGCCGACCAAGAAAATTCTCAATGGAAAAATTGCAGTTTCCCACATGTTCATGTTCAAATGCCTAATGCAGAGAAGTTAAATAGCGAGGCAGAGCCACAGCGAGGCCTTTAAACCAAAGAACAGTAACTGTGAGGCATGATGGCGAGTTAATGACACAAACTTCCCCTAAATTCAACAGGCTAGAGGTTAAAACGTACCATGTTGGGTGTTCCACAACACATCAAAACCAGTTTTAGAATACATAAAGCAGACACACACATTAAGAATCTGGAATGAATTTCTCATCGCCTGCACATTAGCCTTTTTGAAAATAATTTGTCGACTACTCTTAAAAAAAACAGGTTGATGCTGGAAAACTGACCCGTTTTATTAAACTTTATTCCTCCAGAGTTGTAGCCAAAACGGTCCAACCAGTATTTTCTCAGAAAGTTGTTGAAAGCTACAAAACATGTGTTGGTTAAAGAGCAGCTTGCTGAGAACAGTAAGGGTGTTCGCATCTATGCGCTTAACATTTTTTGACATTGTGGAGATGAGAGAAAGTCACACAACTTGTCCTGAATTTTTGTTTTAATCTCACCTTTTTCCGCCCTGCCTGAGCCAGATAAGTGAAGCTCAGCAACAACAGTCGTCTCTAGCAGCACTGATATCGTCTGGAGAAGCACGGACACTCAAAACAACTCAGAGGGAAACGCGCTGGAGCTCCCAGACACACAAAGACTCTTCTCACTGCCGTGGACCCTGTAAACTCATAAACAAGGGCGTGAAGCCAGAATGATGAATGCCGAATGTTTCCACACAAAATCACAACAACAACAAAATCACTTCAACATAATAGCAGCGTATTTTAGAACTTCAGCAAACCCCAAACGTCTGTTTTCTGATTTACACAAATGCATTGAGAGCATAGCGAATTACATTTAAGAGCAAAACTTTTTGATAAAATTTGACCTTAACATTGCAAGTATTGACGGGGAAAAGAATTATTAGACTTATCTGACTGCATAAACTTTAGATGCGCTGCAATGTGGTGTGGGCAACAAAACTGCTCGCACACAATGACTGCCATTGGTTTTAGTTATCACGTTGGTAGCATAAAACGCTAAATCTTTGCTATTAATTGCCAATACTTTGACATCTAGATAACAAGGTCTAGAAGTCCAATAAAAAAAATAAAATAGTGAGGGAAAGGGGAGTAGGTCAGTTATGCTAGCTTGACTTTGACAACCTTAGCATGTAGATGTGCTGCAGAATTCAGCGTGGTTCGGTTCAGTTAAGAAAAAAACAAACAACACATGCAGCTGAGCCATGTGGCGCCCCTCTAATCGACTTTTCAAATAAAGTCCCCCCAACAACTGAAAGCACCTATTTTAGTCATTCTGTCACAGAGGAACGCCCTGTAGCCACTATGTACACTTGCTTGCTTTCATCCCTAAACATGGGCCACCTGCTTGTTCACAGACTGAGTTACTTCACTCACTCAGCTACACACACTACTGTGAAGAGCAATGAATTAAATATTCACTGACACAGAACACGGACAAGAGAAATACTCTGTTAGCGCAAACAAAACTTTATCTTAGATTTAAAACCACAATATTTTTTAGGCTAATCTCAATGCAATTTACTTTGTGTTCAAACGTACATCAGAGACATCCAAGCATCCCAGAGTTTAGTACAATGTAAGAAAAAACTAAACAAAAAACCCCCCGAAATTTTACCAAGAATATTTTGTTTAGTTTTCAGTGTATATCTTAGCATGCTTAAATTAAGACAAAAATAGCTTTCAAGTAACTTTTCTGCAACATATAGGAGTTTATTCTAAGTCAATAAGTTCTTAATAGAGTTAAACTGTTGGCAGATGTTTTTCACTTAATGTATATCATGGGAAAATGTATTTTTATAAATGAAATACTCTGCCAGTGGAACAAGTACTTTAAAAAAAAAACAAAAAAAACCATAAAGGAATTATTGACTTCAAACAAGCTCCTCAAAAGTTACTTATAAGTTAGTTTTGTCTCATTTCAAGTTTATTGAGACTTTTGCACCAGAAACTAGACCAAAAATACTTGGTAAGGTTTTTGCGGTGAATCCACTTCATTTAAAAAACTGTAGTGAAAGTTGCAGGTACAAGCTGTTTATGATAACCTCAGGCTGTCACAATCCTTAAGTGTTTGAGTTTTGGTTTTCCTCTGTGTTAATATTTTTTGATTATTTTTCTTGTTTATCAATTTCAGATATTTTCTTACCAGTTCATCATTTGTATTTGAGTTTCTTAGTCACATTACATTTTGTTATTTGTGCTTTTAAGTTTGAGCCATCAAGAGCTTGATTATTGTTTACATCCTCCTCACCTTCCGTGCTGTTTGTTATTCTGTCATTCAGCAGAGACAATGAAATTGTTCTGAATTGATGGTATACAGAGCAATCCTTAAAGAAAACCTATTAGTGGCTGCAAAAGACCAAAAACAAGGGTTTACGTACAACAAGACATTTTAACTTATGGAAAAAATGAGGTGGAAAGAGTACAAAAAATACAGTTACTTTGATAAAAGTTTACTTACATACTGCAAATAAAGTTACTAGTGTAAAATATTACTCAAATAAAAGTAAAAAGTATCTCATACAAATTTCACTTTAAGTAAAAGTTACCTAGCAACTTTTTATGAGCGGAAGAAAATCCCAGAATCTTAATACTAAACCAGTAGAAGGATGAATGTCATTTTTTTCTGATCACTTTTTTACATTTTATTTTGATTTTTACTCATTAATGAATATGATTTCAAATGGAACCGAGTACAACACTTAATTCAAAACAAACACAATCAAAAGTAAAAGTTCAGGTTTTGTAAACAACTTTAAAGAATGACAAATTACAGACAAACTGTCCATAATTACAGTAATCGAGTCGATGCAACTAGTTACTTTCTACTAGAAACCTTCATCTGTCATTCACTAATCCAGAGGTTCCCAAACTGTGGGGCGCGCCCCTTAGGGGGGAGCGCCGTGCCACTGCTGGGGGGAAGCGGTATGGATGCTGTGTGGGAGTAGGAGGTGTTTGAGTGGATGGAAGAGTATAACAGGGAGTCTCTAAGAATCTGTCTACCCCCACCCCCACCCACACCCACCAGACACACATTGTATAACAGGAAGTCCGTGTCCCCCCAACCCTTCATCCTCACACTTCGTTCAACCAGACAGCCAGAGTCTAACTCTCCCAATTTGTAATCCATAGGGGAGGCCCAAAAAATGTTTGAAAACCACTGGGGGGGCCCAGGAGAAAAAGTTTGGGAACCACTGCACTAATCTATGCAATGCTTTCATATAACAAGCTAAAATAAGTTAATATCTTTTGTAATTTAAGATATAGTTTGCTCAAAGCAATTTTCCACGACACACACAGTTGGAGACCCATGTGAAAACGGAAAGCCACGTGCCAAAAACCACTGCAGCCGGATTGGATTTTCATGCTAAAGTTGAAGGGGGTATGGAGCTGCAGATTGTGTTGCGCGGCTATTAGCGACCGCAGAGCTGAAGATAAATAGCAACCTGTTCTCCAGACGAGTCAACAACTTAAATGTCTCTGTCACCCACGAGCAGATTGTATCCAGCCTAATGCGATCAAACGCGTATCCGTGATAATCGCCGGAAATGATGATGATAGTTTTTTCTTTGACCCGATTGTGCAGAAAATCAAAGAAAACCCAGCGCAATTGGCTACAAGGAAACGTGTCTGACAGCTGGAGTTTCACTCACGGACATGAAACTCTGGCCGAATAATTTTTAGACCTTAAAATGTGACAAATTGATATCGAAAAGTATAGAACGTCATTTGCTTTACTATGATTTGTGATTAGAATTGAGTGAGTTTTCTCACAGGGTGGCTACAGCAGAATGGAAATTTGCCAGTGTAGTGGAGCAAATAGGATTAGGTGGTTTGCATGCCAAAATGTCTGGAAACAGGAATTCTCTCAGGAGATAATCCCCCCTATGGATTAAACATAGCCCACTCTCAAAGAGCTGGAACAGAAATCTCTGAGGACGTACACCTTCATCGGAGTAAATTAACCAAATTAAAGATGAGAAAGCCTTTTTATTACGAGATGTGGTTGAGGAACTACTTACACGAACAGGCCTACCTTCAGGACTTCCATGGGCATCGGGCTCCCCAAGCGGCTCAGGTGTGAATGGGACGGCGTTGGGGAAGCGAAGGGTTCCCCGCTCTCTTGGCCAGGCGTCAGCCTCTCTCTGACCTGGACCCCCGGCATCTCGCAGGTGGGAGGTCTTTGGCAGTGCTTGTAGAGGCCATGCAGGTCTGAGGGAGCACTGAAGACCCCAGCCCACCCAAGGACACAAGCAGAAGGAGGAGTTAAACACCAGTGGTGGAGAAAGTACTCAAACAATGTACTTAAGTAAAAGTACAAATACACTGACAAAAATGTACTCTAGTAAAAGTAAAAGTACCACATTAACATTTGTACTTGAGTAAAAGTAAAAAAGTACTGGCTTTTAAAAATACTTAAATATTAAAAGTAAAAGTACTTGCTGAATGCATTACCTAATCGCTAATACAATATCATTACGTGTACCTATCGTATTTAATTTTAATACATCAGTAATGTGCCATTTTAATGAACAATGCCACAGATAAAGCATGTTTTTATTGTGCTTACTCTCTGTAATATAGTTTAGACTTAGATATGTGATTCTATGCATCATAATTTCAGGGATGGAAACATCTTGTCTCCTGTCCTAACATA
>CAEGAE010072156.1:0-20213 GCA_903067095.1 Girardinus metallicus
AACCCGGGCATTATCATAAATCAATAAAATCCCCCCTGGCCGAACTTAAAGATGGGACGTTATGCCGCTAACACTTAGCTTTCGTCAACAACTCAGAGGCGGAAGTGAGAGCTCTGTGCAACGCAAGTAATGTTCCTGCCCGAACACGGTGCGCTAAATAATAAAACATAAATTAATGAAGCTTCGAGGCAGGTAAATTTTCCTCGAGGAGCTTTCAGCCCTAGTTAAAACTATTTTAACTACACTACGGCAATGCAAAACATTTTCTTCCAAATATTGGCACAGATAAAATAACATGCTTTAACATTTTACGTTTCTTTACACCAAGCCAAGAGCTACTGTAGTTGTTTTTCTTTTAAAATTATGTGAAATGAGCAACAAAACTTATCTTAAACTTGTGATTCAAATTTGGCGGTACACAAAAATAACTTGTAAAAAGTAGCAAAAATTAAAGTCTAACGATATCAAGTCTTCACTCAGCCAAAGGAAGCTATAAACTTCAAAACTAAAACAATTATTTATCTGCATATGGCAAAAAATTCTGTGCTTAAACAGAACACATTTGAGGTGCTGTCCACAAAGTTAAGGCATTATGTGAATACATATTCACTCAGTAGAGGTTTATATTGCTTTGATATTGAACACAACCTTTGAGGAGTGCCCAAGGCTTTTTAGGAATCATGTAGCAAAGTAAAATAAATATCACATTTATTATTATCAGATGTGGGCATTAAGAGCAGTTAGAGTCCATTCAATGTTCCAAATACACTGTCAACATCCAGAGAATGAATTCCCTTGAGGTAAGGAATAATATATATCTGACCAAATATTGCATCCAATTAATCGCTTAAATTGCAGTAATGAACACCCTGATATTGTGAAGACAATTGGAATTCAATATATTACTCAGCTCTTTATCAGGAACTTTGAAAAAGAAAAAAAAAAAAAAAAAGATTGTTTGGTAAAAATCCCAAAGACAAAAATAAATTTTTATGCCCTCAGCACTTTAAGACAAAGAGGCATGAAATCTTCTCATCTAACCAAATAAAATAAAAGAAACCTTTTGGGTGAGAAAAAAACAACAACTTGCGTTGCCAAGACAAGAAATCCAGCAGTTGTCTGTTGAAAAGGTTCCACATATTTACTTCAAAACAGATGCCCAGCCTGAGTCAGCAAATAAATGAAACCATGCACACACTGACATGCTGCTGATTAATGCAGTTTTGGGAAACTTTTGATCCTGCAAAATATAAGAAAAGGTCTAGTGAAAGAAAGAAATTGCACCTTTTATTGCTTCAGGGGCATGATGCAAAGAACTACAGGAATTTGCTGCTGTAAGCTCCTCTGACTCAGTCAGTTCTGAGTTTGACATATTGTAGCTGTCATTTGTTGTGTCTAACGTGACATATACTCATTACAACTTCTAAAGACTAATGTGTCTCTTTTTCGCTTATACTGGGGTCAATCTTGTCTACAAATTAGGCCAATTCTAGACTATAGATACTCTGATGAATCTGTTTCTACTTTTTGAATGATTTATTTTTCAAAGACAAGTCGGGGCTGCTAATATGTCCTAATTGTCAAAAAGGTTACAGTTTGTTTTCATACTTAAAGATTTCATTTCATCAACACATCTAAGACAGAACACAATCAGAGTGGATAACCTGTAGTCCTTTTTTGAAGCTGCTTTGACATTATGAAATTATACATCCCTATTAATTTTAAAAATATCAAGAAAATCACTTCAAACCTTACAAAATCTAATATTTCTCCAGATCAGCAGTGATATATTACCAATGCCTTTCTTGATATTGGGCATAAGATAAGCAAGCCAAGTAATGAACTTATAAATCTAATAACTGTCCACAAGTCATCTTGCCTCTGATTTCCAACTTATTTTTATACATAAACCTTTCAGAATTTTTGCAAACATCCAAGTTTTGCCATAACCACAACTAATTTTGAAAAATGCACTCCCAAGCAACAAATAAATGAAGGTAAAATAGATTAGGATGTAAATTAGATAAATTGATAAATTAGATGTCCATTTATATTAAAAATAACTGATACTTTGTTGAATATGCCAGGGATAATTAGGCTCTGAAGGCAGAAGGGATTCCAACCTGATGTACTTATTAAAGGGGCAAGAGAGGATTATATATATATCTAGACTCAGAATAGCTGAATATTGTGTTTGAACACAAGTCTTCTTACACAATCAAAAAAAGGATGAAAGCCGCCCACTGCATTGAAACTGTCCAAAAACAGTATGGCTTGAATGGCTCCCAGCTGGACGTCCTGCCCTTTAGACCTTAGGTTATACAAAAGAAGACATGTTTAGGCCACAGAATGGACAGTGGCTCCTGTCATGCACTGAAGATAACAAATGGCCGACTTACACACTACACTGTGTGGCATGAAAAGGTAACTGTCTGATCCTGTCTCCAGATCTACTAGTACCTGTGCTATTTCTGTCAATAAACGTGAAATCTTAAGCAACTGTCTTTATTGCAGAGTCTTTGAACTTTAAAGGAAGATGAACCCTGCCAAAGACAAGACTTTGAATCCAAAGGCTTCAGAAATCTACAAAGACACCATAGATGATGTTGAAAAATTTCAAAAAGGGAAAGAAGATCTTCATTTTTTTATGCGCAGGTAGCAGCTAGTATGTTCAACCAAAAACACAAGTAAATCCTAATCAGCAGGTCAAACCTAAAAGAAAAAATGAAAATCTTAATAATAACCTTTATTTAACCATATAAAACCCACGCTGAGATCTACAATCTCTTTTTCAATCTCTTCTTTTAGTTATTTTTTAGTTCTCACTCTGGTTTAATGCACCTGGATCAAATGAAGGCTCACTAGATGGCCTGAGAAGAACATTAATATGCTAAAAAGGTTGTTAGTACCACCATGGAGAGAACTAAAACATGCAGGATGCCGACCCTTGAGGACTGATTTTGGGCACCACTGAATTAAGCTAATATTTTTCACCACAATGGCACACTCAGAGATTGCATAAAGAGCATTCAACTTTCATTAAAATATGGTCAGACAAACTTTATAGTATATTATAAATGTTCATTCTTCATCCAGATATACAACGACCATAAAAAGCAGGGGTACCCCATAGGGAATTCGAGAAAAAGCGAGATGACAGGAGTTTGTTCTACAAAATGCCTTCAATACTTTTCACTTACATCCACATACAAAACAAGATAGTATGTTGTGCATGTATGAAAGTACAGCTTTAATACTTAAGTCTTTCCTTTTTCATGCAAATAAATGGAAGAACAAGCACAGCAGAACGTGTACTAATTTAAAAAAAGGTGTAATTACAGGAGGTCAGTCAGAACACTTCATTGAACCACTGTATTCTCCTTAATTACATATGGAGTGTCTACTTGTGATCATAGAACCCAGGAGAGGTGTTAATTAGTCTAAAGATTTAAAAGAAGTAAATTGTCATTAAATCAAATTAAAACACATTTATAGATCAACTTTTTCTGATCACTCTAGTTTCTGAAATTTCAATGGGTTTTGTTCAATCTTCCACTCTTGCTGTACAAATTCAACAAAAGCAGAATTACTGTAACTGTTGAACCAATGATCACCCAGTCCTCAGGGAGCAATATTGCCATTTGAGGAAGTCATGGATAGATACTGCATCAACACCAAGTTTTCCATCCTCATTGTTGTTCATTTCAAATTACTACACAGCTCTACACATTTCAATATAAAGTTCCTCTAAGACTTAGCCATAAGCCTCCCCTAATCAAACCTCCAGAGAATGATGCCTAAAACAAAAACAAAACACCCACTGAGGTTTTTAGCTTTGCAACAACTCTTGCATCGCAGCTCTATTCTCATTAAAACAGAAAATGCATGTAAAGAATCACAATTACAAACATGATGCAAAATAAAGCAACAGTGCAGTCAACTAATTACAAAGAGGAGCCTCTGCTGACAGTCTTGGCTAGAATTACAGCGTGTTGGGAGTTCGTTCTGACTGACTGTCATAATACAAACTGATAGATGACAGAGAAGAGGATTATATGTCCTCACAGCTTTAATTGACAGTTTAATTAAATCAACCACAGAATATACGGCGGACAGTAATGACGAACATCCTGCTAGTGCACATCATTTTAACCACACAACGAATCACAGGAGAGTATCGTTACAAGGATTAGTATTAATTAATGATGTTCGAAACCTGTACAGAGTGTCACGTAACATTGCTATAACTCTGTTAAAATATAGTTTTAAGAAGGGAATTGGATGTTAAGAAGAAAAATCTCAACATAAAAGCAAGATGTAAAAGTGTAAAAATTTAAAAACTGGAACAGAATGTTAGAAGTAATTTACTTAGATATGATTAGTTTTTAAGTGCACATCTTTATCATTATGTCACCTTAATAACAGTCTTTGCTTCCTTATTAAACAGTTTTTTTTAATTATTGTCCTTACCTGGACAGCATAGAAATAGACAATTATGAATAGGCTTGAGTTGGGCAATTTATTCTGAACAAAATGGAAGTAAAGGAAATATAACTTGTAATGGAATCATTTCAAAATGTTGCATTTTTAAAAAAAAACTGGTCTGCTTTGTTTAAACTACTTTCATAATTCATGTTCAATAAATTTCTTTAAAACAATACATTTAAATTTACAAGTTAGACACTATCAAATGATTAAGGTAGTCCATTTACAAGCTGTTTATTTCAGTTCTGTTTTATTAGATACATCATAAAATATCATATATTTTAATTTAAAATAAAATAAAATATGTATTTAAAATAAAACCCAAATTCACATAAAAATTTAAATAGTATTAAATAGTACTTTTGTTATGAAATGGTGCCTTCCACCTGCAAAAACATTTAGCTTTGTATTTCATGGTGTACATAGAATAAAAACTGAACGTGGAAATTAAAGAATTATATGAACTTTAATATTTAAAATTTTGGGATTTAGAATTTCTGTGAGTAATTTCTGTCTAATTGCTGAGTACACATTTCTAAAAGTACTGACCTTATTCACTATCTCCAAAATTACTACAGATTCAAATTATTCCACTGCTGATGGCACTTAGTGTTATTATTATTATTATAGTGGAATAAAATAAAAGGCTATTTTACATTAGGTTCCCTTGCATTTTGAAATCTAGTGTTCGCTTTGCCACTTTGCCTTTTCGTTCATTCGCCATTACTGCTAAATCCATCTCACAAGTCAGTGCTCTGAAATGAGCCAATACAGCTTGATGCTTCCACCAGCGGAGTCATATGGCCCAAATGATAGCTTCTGCATGCACGGCATCGTTTCAGTGAAATGTTCTCATCTTCCCAGACACGAATAAACGACAAAGACACCATTAAGGGTCTGAACACATCCAGGTCTCCTGTTCCTGCCAATGTGCGGTGAGATTTACTTGAACAAAGAACACTCTGTATTCATAAAAGTGTTGTCAGTCTGGCACAGGACTGAACCTGTACTATATAGCTGGACCAGACACTTAATGAGTTGCATTTATATTAAATATTCTTTTGCAATGAAAACAAAAAAGTTGTGTGTCAGTTTAAAAGCACTGCTTATCAAGCAAATAACTTCGATATTTATTTAACTTTACTTTTATAACAAGTAATAATTAAACTTTGAAAAAACAACGATAAACAATTTCAAGATATGTTTTCACGTTTCCAAAATGCCTTAGCACAAAATATTGGTATGTAGTACAACTATGAACAATTTGCAATCCACTTTAAAATAAATCACTCTTTCTGTGCAAATATTTCTTTATCTCCATACATATCTGTATCTTTTCAGAAAACAATATAGAAGTACATAAAATGAATAACTATACATATTTATCTATCAAGTATTTCACTTCCAAGACAAAAGAAAGTGATTGTGGTGAAGTACTCAGGACAACATAATTTACCAAAAACAAACAAAATGAAACCAGGTTGGGATAAAGTGGCAGTATGATTCCAATGGGAACCAGAATCTCTAACTGGAAGACAATATTACTTTCCCAGGCAGTTTGGGGTGCAATCTGGAGTCTTGTAAAAAAATCAAGAATATGTCACATGAACCAGACCACAGAAGGACTTTAGCAATTGGTGTGATGTCTCTGTTTTGCAGTGCTATGTTGTGTTTTCTTTTTTATCTGTTGTATATATATATTGGTAATCACATGCTTGATTTTAGCACAAATACAAAGTTTGTTTTTAGGATGTAATCAAACAGGAAGCTTATTGTTAACAGCATGCAGATCAATTTCCCATGTTTCATCTTTACTGGGGACAAATGCAAATAGCTCAGACATTATCTCATAATAAGTAGGATGTTTATATGTCCTCTTAAAATCACTCCTCCCTTAGTACATTCTTCTCAGTAAGGGGAATGAGACAGCAGAGGGAAATAGAGTAATATAATTCAATGTTGTGTCTGGCAGAGACCATTTGTTCATTATTGTGGTTCAGACTTGTTCAAATGTGACAGCAACTGTTATTTACCTCCAGACAGAAAAAATGTGAAAATACCCGTTCTACTTAGCTTTGCCCATTCCTCACTATCACCACTAACAACTATTACAGCTCCCCCATAAAATCTTAATGCAACAAGCTGCTTTATCAAACAGGGATGAAAACTTTCTTGCATGCATTCAACTAAAACCAGATATGAACTGTACAGAGAAACACATAACCATGTTTTTCTCACTATCTGGGACCAAATCAGACCTAAGGCTTTCTGTTTCAGGTCAGTTAGGAGTTTTTTTTATTATTTTGTTCCAAAATGTCCCATCTTTTTTATTATTATTTTTAAAGCCAAACTATGAAAAAATATGTATGACTTATAGTCCGGAAGATACTGTGGATCTTCACCAGCTGCTGTCTATTTTGAGTGAGATCATCCCACCCAAAAATAATAATTAAATCTTCCAACAACCTTTCAAGCTGTTGGAACAACTCAAAGAGTCTTTCAAGCTGTGTGTCTACTACAGACAAAAAAAAAACAAAAAAAACATTACTGTAGCAATGTGCTTTTTTCCCCCAGAATGACTCCTGACTCCTGGCTCTACAGGCAGAGTTTGTCTTATCTCATGACATTTCTGGCAGATAGAGACCAGCAACCACCCTGTCAGCTTCACAACAAGAAAGGAGAACTTGTGTGACTAATGCTGGCCAGAGGCCTCATGTTCAACAGTCTTATCAGCTATAACATTGACTGTTAAGCTTCTGGTACAGCTGACTAAGTGGTGCAATCAGTGGTGCATCAAGCCGTCTTAGAATTTAATTAAAGCCTCGTTCAGACAAGCGCTGCTTTCTAAAAATCAAAGTAAAACAGAGCATGTCAGTGTCACGTCAGGATTGTTCTCCTGCCACATATTTAACACATTCATAGTTTGTTGAGGTGATGAAGACAGAATTTTAGTCAGCCATCAAACCATAGCTTTTTTTGTTTGTGTTTTTTAACGGATTTCTAACAAAAATCGAAGTGTTAGGAGTGATGGGTAAGGAAGCTTATTTCCCTGCCCCAATTAAAACCTTAGAACATTCTTCAAAATGAGATTCCACTCACTGATGGTTTCAGGAATATTTTATTTCTATAGAAAGGGATTCAGTTCATTTTACATGTGAGGACAAAATATTGTTACTGTTTTGTTCTCAGACAAACAACCCTACAAGAGTAGGATTAATTATTAAAAAAATTAATTCACATAACCATTTTGTTAGGGTACCACCCAGCCCACACAGAGATTAAATTCTGAACAGTAAACAAAAGAGACTGGTAATAATCGCAGAATCCACAGCACTGGCCCACTGACGTTATGGGAGGAGGAGTTCCCCACATTTGAAATCCATGTAATGTCAAAGAGATGTAACAGAATGAGTGGAGCAGCGTTGTTCCTCTTTTCCTGTAGCAACAAGTGCATAGGGGGGTCATATGTGTGAACATCTTGATCTTGTTGGCCGAGTAAAAGACTGCATCTTTGAAAAGGAATCTTGCATAGAGGGCAAAGTCCAGTCTGTCTGCATATCCGGAGACAGTATGTTGGCCAAAAATAAGATCATCACCTGAAACTGCCTGAGCCCCCGCAGAAAGAATCTGAGAATATATTCTCCAAGAAGTCAAGACTCTTCTCTCATTAAACATGCTGAACCCTCACACCAGCCAGTAGGCCGAGAGCAGTCATCATGTCTCTCTGTCCAGTCAACATTATTAACCCTACATGATTCACTGAATTGAAGTATTGAGTGAGATCTCGGAGAAAACTGGGAATTCTTATCAGCCAGGCAAAACAATACGTGTGTTTATGTTATCATACAACAATTTTCTGAAGATCTAAAAATAGTTTTTAAAAAGTAAATATATGTCATTGAACACCCAAGTTATCCTCCAGCCTTTACTTATTCTCTGTTTTCATATGTTTTAATTTTTCATAGCATTCACTGAGCTATTTTTCCCCTCCATTATCATTATCTAATAGCCACATCAGTGGAGCATTAATCAACATTTTCTGAATTTTTTTCTGACAAGGCAGACCATTTTCCCAAACACTGCAAGCACATAGCCTTCTTTGTTCTCCTACTTTATAAGCTGGTGGGTAAAATTTGACACGTTGGAAATTGGAATGAAAACAAAATTACGAAACTGCTGGAAATGGATCAACAAAGGTACAGTGGGTGGCTTTGTAGAAGATTGAATTTAAATGGCCTGGCACTCAACAGTGGTGATGGAGAGGAGAAAAAAAAAAGCCTGGGAAAGAGTCTATAAAGCTAAAATTCATCAGGTGTATCCGTTTCTACAGAGCAAACAGTGCTTCCAGCTCAATCTGGCACAAGATGGAGAGGAGAAAATTGGAAAAGCTTGTCAAAGATGCGAAGAGAAATGTAGCCATCTCTCTTTCTGTCAGCTTCCTTTCCTCTACCCAGACAGGTAATATTAGATACCGAATGGGGAATACTGCATTTGTGATAGTGATCCTCTGATCACTTCTACTAGACTAAAGTCAGCCCTAGAAAAAGCTTTTTATACAGAAAAACTGAAAATGAAAGTTGAGCCAACAAGAAGAGAAAAGGGTCAGTGTGGAAAAGAAAAAAATATATTAAAATTCTTGTGCAAACCATCTCTGCTTTCTTCAGATAAATCATCCCCAATAAACTATTCAGGATATCTTTTCTTTCACAATCAGATATTGAGTACTACATTCCGAAATTTCCACTTATAGAGGGCATGGTAAATCCACCCCGTCAAAGTCTCCCGCGAGAAAGTCGGCTGTGATTAAGAGAGTTCTATCAAAGAGCCTTTGTGCCAATTAAAAATTCCTTCAGTGCAGCAAACTGATTATTCTGCATCTACACAGAGAGTAAAGTAATCCAAGTTTCAACAACTCCGGAGGGTTTTAGTCCTTTTTAATCTGAATCCAAATGAATTCCCCCACATCTGGTGACGTCGACAAACAAAAATTGTATGTGTGCGCTGCACTGTGGCGTTAAGCGAGTCGACAGGGAAGCACTTGACTGCAAATTCACACATTTGTAAACAGCTTCAATCAAACGGTTGATTTCCTTGCAAACATCACCTTTATTTGCATGAAAATGAACAAACTTTATTTACTTGTTCTTTTGTTACACCACAACGTTTGACTGCTGCTGTAGCACATAAGCCTTTGGGCAAAATAAATATTAATGAATCAAAATATTAATATAATATGATACACAAGAGAATATATATAGAAACAAAAACAGAGAAGAACTTTCATTGTAACATTTTGTCTGTACTGACTATACCACCAATGTATATGCAACGCACTCAGCTAGCCATGACAACACAAAACTCCAGACTTGTGTGGACTGAGCCTCACCTCAGATCTCATACACCAGATATGAGGTCATACTCTACAATCACAAACACTCAAATTGGTATAACTATGATGCAACATAAAATAAAGACTAATAAAAGCATATTCAGCCTCAAAATCTTATTGAATTAACTTCTTTTTTTTAATACGCCTGCTCTGGAAGTAAAAATTAAAACATTAAATTTGCTGTCTGTGGCATGCAAGGCAAAAAATAAGCAGTTATTGATGGATATTGGGCATGTTCCTTCTGGTCATTGTCGTCTTTTTATGAAGCAGAATCTTAATAACTCACATTTGTCATCTGTTATGTCAGAATGAAAACTGTTGAATTCATAAGGAGCGTGATAGAAGTGTTTTAAAAGAATATCCTTTGGAAGAATAATTTTCACAGTCACATTGCTTCTAATGCTGCCATCGTATCAGACAAACTGTTTAACTTTGTTGCATTTAAAAATCAAACGTTTTTTTTTTTTACGCTAAATAGATCTGAAAAGCTTTTCATCCCTCTCACAACTTGTGTGAGGGATGGTCAGCTTTGTGTGAGGGAATCCCTGATATCCCTATCCCCAGTAATGCACTCATTCCCAGGGATCCTGAGACATTCAAGGGTAAAAATCATATAAAGTCCCTTAAGTAGGTCTGGGAGTGTGTGGAAGACCTCCAAAAGGAGGAATCCATGAGCCATTCTCATCAAATGCCTAAGCAATGTTTACTAATTCATTCTGATATGGAAGTGCAGCTGCTCTACTCTGAGATTCCCTTAGATGACGGTTCCTACCACTGAGGATGAGTCACCCGGGATGTGTCTGGGACCTTCTTTCAGTGACAATCAATATCTTATGGCCACAGGAGAGGGTTGGAATGTAGTCGAACCAGTATATTAAGTGTCATGTTTTGGCTCTTTTTTCACAACTGCAGACTGAAGTACTCCCTGTGCTCTGGTGCTATATGCAACAATGTTTACTAAACTTCTCAAAAATTTGGGGGCATGCTATTTAATGTGGTGATAGAGTCATGCTTGCTACAGTAGATGCACAACAAGGCAATATGGAAACATTATTTTTGTGTTTCTCATGGCCTTGAAATGAAAACAGGACAACAGCATGACACGGGTATTTTTATCATGACTTTTCAATTTTACAACACCCAGAACATCTTTGGTTTCAGGTAGCCAAATCATACTTCTTAGAGCTTCCTCTAAAACCCGTAGCAATTTAATACATTATAGCGACCAAAAAGTTGTAAGAACAAATATGAGTTGCTTAAAATACAAAACATTTTTGTACAGTTCAGTGAATGCATTCAGTACTATTTGAAGCCTGCTACAGTCCAATATTCCATCCTTACTTGATGGTGATATGACTAGGCAGCTATTATACACATCTACTCTGAACACTTCATTTCTGTCACCAAGTACTCAGACAGCCAAAGTTAGACTGGAACTTAGCCCCCCTCTTGACAAACACTCGAGTCACCTTGTTTACAACCATGCTAAGACAGCTCTCTTAAACTGATAAGAAGTAGTACAGAGCATTGCAGTGATGAAGCCTTTGCTTTGTGAGTGATAGTTATGATGATTTAAGTGCCTTTCAAAGACTACACATCAACAGAAGGAATGGTATCAAAGCTGACAGTCTTTGCACAGACCAGGGGTTAATGCACTGTGGCTTGCGATCAGCATTAAGCAAAGACATTGCTGTCTTTCCTTTTTCTAGCAACACTAACACTTATCAAAGTGACTAGTTTACTTTGAGCCCGAAAGAAAAGACTGCAATGAATAGATGTCTTTGCCTTTCTAAACTTTCAATATAAACTACTATTTTCAAATTTTCATGGTAAAAAGACCGTGTAATAAGTGTTTATATGATGAAGCAGAGGACTTGTTACATAAAAATTTAGAATTTTTGACCAATGTTTTAAAATTAGTCAAACATAGTTTGTCACTGATCTGTTCTGTTTGTTTTGTAGATTTTATCAAGACAAAATCTACAATCCCCCAAACAAGCATCCACAAGCACCTGTGTGGATCCACCTTATGTGTGGATAAGTTGTTTTTTCACTTATCCACACATTTTTAATAAAAGTCCTTCTGGTAAGGTGTTTGCTTGAATTTTGTATGGCTGCAACAAAACATCTGAATCATAAGTGAGAACATTTTTTAAAAAGGTTCTCATATATATTTTTAAGAACAATGGTCTGGCCATGGGCCATGAAAACCTAGGCAGGTTTTCATGACCCAGTAACTGAACAATACTGTTCATGAAGTACATTTTTGCTGTAAAAGGTCAGACTTCAATTGGCAGGTGTCACATCTGTGGTAGGACACGCCATGACTGTTTGACTGATACCTCCTAATGAGTTCAGTTTCTCATGGGATTCCTGAATATTTGTTTTTCATCCACTCTTTATTCAGAAAAGATTATCAACATCTTGTACTTATTTTATGAAATGGCTGTGGATTCTGCTTCAGAGGCCTCAGACAGAAGCAATGATATTTAAATAAACTGTCTTTACCTTGCATGATAAAATAACTGGAAGTGTATTTAAGCATGCAGATACATTCTTATCATCTATCAAAATCCAACTTTAATGGAAGTCCAAAATCAAAGAAATTTGAGTGTCCAATTTTATAATTTTAATTTTATCTAAATATACCTCACATCAGATATCCAAAGCTGTCCTGTCTTCCCATTTGTAATTCAGTTACACCTTTGCCATCCTCCTATG
Source organism: Girardinus metallicus (assembly GCA_903067095.1). NCBI lineage: Eukaryota > Metazoa > Chordata > Actinopteri > Cyprinodontiformes > Poeciliidae > Girardinus > Girardinus metallicus. Next base: position 12,596 of record CAEGAE010072156.1, read on the forward strand.
ACTCCAGCTGCTGCTTGCAGAGATTTGGCTTGGTAACAATGGTAATTAAACCAATCTGGTAGCTATACTAATCTGGTTTAGTTACAATAACTAAATGAATAGTGTATTCTTTCTGACACCATTGTCACAACTGGACAAGTTGAAAGCACTTCCCCCATCTTCTGACAGAATCAACATCTGCATGACTGGAGATTTTTTTATTTACCCTGAATCAAAAAATGCGATACAGAGTTGGAGCTCCATGCTGTAAGACTGGTATCTCTGAAAAGAATGTGTGTTGTTTGCTCCTGGGAGTTTTTTCTTCTTCTGAACTGACAACCAGCAGTGATGGAAACTCTTTTTGTTTTTGCTTGTCGGTGTCAGCCCCTGCGTCAATGTGTTTAGATGCCCCACAGTAGTCACACTTGTCTACCTTCAAGCATCACTGTCTCAAGGGGAAGTGATGATATAAGAATTTTAAAATAAATAGCTCTTACATTCTAAAGGCTGAACATAAGGAGGCCTGCGCCCTGTCATGACAGTAAAAATGCTGCAGTTAATCTGCACAGCCTGGAGAAGTATTTTGCATTCCTCTGTCCAAATGGTGCCCACAGTGGGTCTAATGCTGCTTTGTGACAGTCATGAGAATGCTGCTGATATTGTTCATGAGAAAAACACTAAATGAAACTGTACAAATTGTGCCAAGAAAATAATTCATGCCAAAATTGTCTTCTTAAATCGCGCCTTTCGGGTACATATGTATATTTTTACGCCTGATCCACAGTGAAATACTAAGAGAACATATAGAAAATGCTTGACATGCTGGTCTATAAACAGCCATCTAACAGGATATATAAGCATTAATAAATCTGATCCTACAATACTGTAAATAGCCCAGAGGAATGCTTGTATAGTAAATCTGGGCTCAAAGCAAAGCAGCAGCTTCATCATTTTTGCTTATTTTATATTTAGTTTAATTTCACTGAAGTCCATATGCACTTTCAGTGCCTGACAGTAACCACCACACTAGAGACAGCTGGCTTCGTAAGAAATATTTTTTTGCACAACCAGGTAGGATTTTAACCCACTTTGTTTCAGTGTTCTACTAATGGTGTAAGGTCATCCTGCTCTCCGTGTGTTGTCATCACGCTGTAAAAAAAGAAGAGCTGAGCAATTGCAGGAAGACATAACATACTGCACAGTTACACACCGTTGAGAAGTATTAAGGTATGTGCAATGCAACTGCAATGATAGAAATAAAAAAATAATTTATTGTAGAAGACAATATACTAGAAATGCACACCGTTATTTCACAATGTGATGTCATAAGGCAATACACACAATCAATGACTGCTCAGAGCAGGAGTCTGCCCCCAAAAACTGGAAATTATCCAAAAATTTATATTTTATTAAGATGTTTTCCTTTGTGCTTTCATAGAGACATCTGATATGCAAATCAAGAACAACTCATGCATGCTGACCTCTCCACCTCAACTTGCTCCTTAACATTCCCATTAGTTCCCAGCAGTTATCTTGCTCATTAGCTGCCTATGATATGCAGAGCTGCTTCTCTTTCACACTGGGGCTCGGTTTCAGCAGAATAGGTGATGGATGAACTGAGTTAACAACCTAACCTGTGCAGATCATTATGGCCATCCCATAATAAAAAGAACATTATTTCTGACTTGACTCAGCCAACTGGTCTTGTTCTGATGGATGGACTCAGGCCTATGTAAAGTTTTGGCAATGAGACAGGGGGCAGGAAATTGAAATAGCTATGGACAACTTTGTCATTAGCTAACAGTTCAAGACAAAGTTCAAAACATTTTAGAATTAAGCACTATGGCAAAAAAAGACTTATTAGTGACAAAGGGGTATTAATAGGAGTCCAAATGGTTTTCAGTCTGGCATTAGGGCAATGAGTCTTCTAAATGATAAAATGGGTTCTTGACGAGACTGGATAATAGCAGCATATATAAGATGTATTTAACAAATGGAGACTATCAATATTTCAAAGAGTAGATGATGATGATCAAAATTAAAGTCTCTGCAAATGAAATTTTGTTACAGTTGGTGAAAGAAGACATATAATTAGCTCCGTTGTTTAAAAAAAAAGTCAAGGACAAGTAAAAGATTTCTTTGTTGTGATTAACAAGAGGAAGTGAGAAAGAGGCATTCTGCTGAAAAGTGATAATTATATTGTTCAAAGCACTTACAAGCCACTTTATTTGTTATTATTTTTTTACTATCCTTCATTTGTGGCTAAAGCAAAAATGTCTGCAATGATGGGATATAAGTCTCGTGGCTCAAGACTGGCAGGTTGTGTCACAGCCTTCTATAAAAAAACTTGGCAGACAGATCAATCCTAATAAAGAGGCTGTGAGCATCCTGCTGTTTATCAGTCCAGCATTCACCCAGGGATCCAGACCACCCAGGCAAGACAAACTCTTCCAATTGGATTTCATTTAGTCTCATGTTAGGATAGTATAGAGCTAAAATGAATGAGGACAAGTTTTAGCAAAAGTGAGAAATGAAGTCGGAATTCAACTAAAGTATGAGAGGTGGAAAAACTAAAAGAAATAATTATTTTGTGGTTATGAAACATAATTGAAACACATTATGTGACAACATCATTCTTTAGTTCACAGAGCTAATGTTCAGTATGCTTCCTTTCAAATCAAGGTAAAGTCAGAATATAAAAAAAGATGCTAAATAACTTCTAATGAAGGGCATGTGAAGAATGACAATGTCATAAACTAAGTATTCTTGATAAATTTACATTGTTTAAAATAGTTACTAAAAACAAGTTGGTAATAAGACAATTGATTGTTTAACTGATTAACTGCAAATACATAGAAAAGCAGTCTCTCCAGTAACTTTTGCTCAAAAGAATTTTTGAAGAAAGAGTGACTCAAATCCTGCTGACCATTTTGGCCCACATAAGTTTCAATTCCACTGCTTTCGCAAATACCAGGCCAACTAATGTGTGTTGAATACTGGATAAGGAAATGTTGGCAGTCTTTTGAAAATCTCTCAAAGTCTGTTAACTCTACAGGGAACACCCAGACTGCTTTTAATTATGCTTTCTCTGTGCTAGTCATCCATCCGTCCCTTATCCAACACGCGGGGTACACCCTGTACAGGTCGCCAGTTTATCGCCGGCCTGTGCCGGTCATGTTTACTGTTAATATAAAATGCTGAAGACTGATTTAAAAACTGCAAACAAGATTATCAGATAATCCTTGTTTTGAAATATTTTTAATTGAGATCATTAGTGTACAGTACAAGGCACAATGCCTGCAGCCTGCACAGGGTTGGTGACAAAAAGAGGAAGAAAATACAAACTTCCTTTCTCAGCTAGCAGAAACACCGTTTGAATAATTTCTCCGATCGGTTTGCAAAACAGGAACACTAATCAATTCTAGATCATACACAAAGCCAACTACCAACTAACAAAAAGAGCAGCCATAAGTCTTTTTGTAGAAACAGTAGCTCTCCCATGCCAACCATTTTTAAAATGTTGCCTTAATTGCATCTTGCTTTACTTCGTCTGTGTTGGGGCTGAGCTTCCCACAAAAACAGCATGATCAACAGGCTATTTCTATTAAAGAAAAGTAAAAACCTTCACTAATGATGTTTTGATTTACTGAAGCAAAGGTGATGCTCCTTATCTGCAAAAATGTAAGGTTAAATTAAACTTCAGCATTTATTAGAGCTTAGTATTTGGCAGTTCTATGACCTTTTAGAAGCACCCTGAGGAAAACCCATCTGCCCTGTTTAAATACCAACTTAATCTTTTTCTTCAGACGGATTTTTCACATGTTTGAGCCATACTGACTGGGGCACTTTGAAGTCTTTTTAGCACAATAACTCTGGAGGTAAAGAGTTCTTGCATGACACAATGTATACTTTATGAGTTTAAACATATTATATATCAAGAACTTGAAATCATGTTCAGTATTCACACTGTTGCTTAAGACTGTAAAAAAGTCTTAACTGTTACACATTTATAATAACCATAACAAAGGTGCCTCACTGGCTTCAATTACAGTTGATGATTCCTTTACTTTCTGATCAGAGATATCACTGCTTGTATATGATTCAAATTTTTTCTGCAAGCATTTCTTCCTACTTGATATGTTGCATGGCGAGCAGAGGAGAAACTAAATAAAATATAGCTTTATGTAAAATATGTATATTGTATGAGCTCACAACTGCTTTCTCATAACTGATGCTGTAAGCACTTGAACTTTAATCTCTGAGTACGTTGCTACCTATACTATACTAGGTAAAACTAGCATAAGCTTTAAAGAGCCATTTAGCATAGATGTATAATTGTAAAGTCAAATTCTCTTAAGAAAAAAAGATAATTAAAATCAGTTCAAATTATGTAAACCAATAAGCACAGCCAGACCCTGAAAATAAAACATAACTAGCCATGAATAATATTTGTAATTGTTGTCATTGGGTAAAATATCCTGTTGAGCATGAGTGAATATTTATTTTTGAGTAATCCCAGTGATCACAGCTTAGTGTGTCAATCAATTCATAATCACTGTGGGAACATGGGGCTGAAGCTACATCCCATATACCTTACTAGCCGTGTTCAATGTTTGATTATCATTGCTACAATAGCAATTTAGAACACATGCGCAAAAAGGCAGTTAGTGAATTAAATAAAATGGATTGATAGATGTGGAGCTAAATTGTTTGTCCACTTTGAGACAATTCAAAACAATATTTTAAAAATCCCTAGAAAATCTATCTGTCCTGTTTCAGGCAAAGGCATGGAAGTCACTGACACGGAAAATAAGAGAAATTGGAATAACAATCTAAGAAGTTTTAGAACTAAAACATTAAATATTTTTATTTCTGTGATTCAGAAAGGTTTTCTATTTTATAGCGCAAATTGCGCTGCAATTTATATGAATTATTTTTTCTCGCCGTATTTTCACTTTAGTAAAATACATCTTTTCAGTCACCATAAATGAAAAAAAAAATTACTTTCTTTTACATGTAAGCTAGATTAAAGAAGTCCTCACAAGTTAACACCTATGCACATAGCAAGAGGCCATCTAAAATAATTCTTTACCAGTGCTGAAATGTAATATTAGACCTAGAATACAAGGTAACTCAACATTTGACCATACACTTCATCTAAGTACAGAACAATATTTGCCAAAAACAGAAAATGCTATATATTGTAACAAAGAAGGAACATTACATAAACCATAGCAAAAAATGGTACTAAGAAATTAGGCAGGGGCTTTTAGCCAATTACTCAGGAATTTTCAGATTTGCTTCATACATGGTATGAGTGTGAAACATACCGTGTATGAACAGCCATTTTGTCTTACTGATCTGAAATGAGCAGTGGCCGGAAGGTAATCCTTCGTTGGGACTAATTATCCTGAGTCTCTGGTGAGACAGAAAATTAGACTAGCTCCAGAGAGCGCAGAGGATCAGACCATAGCCTCTAACAACATTCCAAAAGCTCATTTATGTGACAGTGCAGTAAGAAACTACAAAACACACTTTCAAATATATTTGAAGGATTTGGAACAAAGAGAATACCCCAAAGGACACTTGAAAAGTAGCAGTAATAAGTGGTACTCTTATTAAGCAAATCTGACTTAATTGTTCAAATCTGTTATCTCTTCAAGCATCCAAGCTCAGATTAATTTTAGGCTTTCATTCAAACATGATGTGCGGTTTCCTTTTATTCTTGCTTCAGGGTTCAAAGAAAAGGTCAAATCAACTTTGAATGCTATGTGAACTACAGTCAAAAGTTAGAAAGACTTTTTAGGTGAGCATACAGTGAATTTGGCAAGCCAATCTATAACATGGTTGCACATATAACATTGATATTACTATATGTATTGATCAAAAAAGTTTTCTTTTTTCAAATATTCTTTTAGGCTTTAGTGGACTTTATTTAAGAGTAAATGGACAAGAAATAGCGGAACACAAACAGCAAATGTTCCGAGACTGGGACTAGAATCCAGGACAACCATGATGTGCGTGAAAAATCAGATGTGTTTAAAAGGACAAAACATCCCGAAGACTGGATCAAGTTGTACCTGGAAAAAGTCAAGTATAGAATGACTAAAGTACAAAAGAATAAAATGATGAACAGAGAAAAATTATTAATCGCTGCAGCTATAGAAGCAGTAGGACACTTTAGGCATATGACTGGGCTTCTTTAGACAGAAGTCCATCCATTAGCAGAACTTAATTTCACTGCAATACTAGATACATAGGATCAAATTGAAATGTCACTGAATTTGAAATTGTATGAATATACATTGTTGGATTAAGCCGGGTATATTCTATGTATAAACAAGATGCATTTGTCTTTAAGCACCCTGAAAATTACATATGTTGTAAACATTGTTGTATTCATATAATATATTTTGGTAAAATTAATAAATGTATTGCATCTTTGAGTAGAAGCACTATGTTTGACATTGTTTGTATGTGTGGGGTGCAAATGGCTAGGGAGAAGTTGACCTCTTCTTAGGAGAAAATGAAATGGATCTATGACCGTAAGGTGGAACATCTGTGTTTTAGTCCTGGTGATCAGGTACTTGCATTATTGCCAATTGTCAGGCTAAATTTACAGGCCCATTTACAGTCCTGCGCAAGCTGTCAGATCAAAACTATCTGCTGTCAATGCCAAGGCGTAGGAAGTAAACACATCTTTGCCATGTGACTTTATTAAAACCATATTACACTCAGAAGTCACAGGTGTCTGCCATTAAAGGCGAGGAGGCGCAGGTTAGTTTCTACAGTGGGTGGTTTGGGTTTCTTGTCTGCACTTGAAAACAATGGGGTAATTCCACCTAATGAGAGTTTGCTGACTGGCAGGCTAAAAAATTCTGATGCACTGAGGAATCTGGATTCTTTATTTACACATTTGTCTCAGGAGGGGGGCGCTGAGTTGACTGCTATGTTTAATGAATACCATTGTTTGTTTGGTGATGTGCCCAGTCAAACTCACTTAATCCAACATGATATCAATGTAGGTGCGGCACAGCCAATCCGCCAACGCTTTTACAGGATATCTGAAGAGAAGAGGAAAGTAAGGGACGGGGAGATTCCGTACATGCTTGATAATAGTATTGCTGAACCCTCTGCATCTAGCTGGGCATCATCTTGTTTGTTAGTGGAGAAGACTGACAAAAGTTTTAGATTTTGAACAGATTACCGGAAAGTGAACATGGTTATAAAATCTGATGCTTACCCTATGCCACGCATGGAAGACTGTGTTGATCAGGCGGGTTCAGCTCAGTTTGTCAGCAAATTTGATTTATTGAAGGGTTATTGGCAAGTTCCATTGTCTGAGAATGCTAGAGAGATTTCTGCCTTTATAACTCCCTTTGGTTCTCTTACTCTGTTATGAGTTTCAGATTGCGAAATGCACCAGTAACATCTAAGCGTCTCATAAACATGGTTGTGACTGGGTTGGAGGGGTGTGCCGTATATTTGGATGATGTGGTGATCTTTAGTGATACGTGCAAAGAACACCTGGCTCACATACAGTGGGGGGAAAAAGTATTTAGTCAGTCACCAATTGTGCAAGTTCTCCCACTTAAAAAGATGAGAGAGGCCTGTAATTGACATCATAGGTAGACCTCAG